>JANTPZ010098252.1:0-35047 GCA_025593235.1 Vachellia pachyceras
CTTTGTTTGAATCCATTCATTCACCACAAAAGGCCAAGTTGCATGAATTATAACACTGGAAAGAAAGTTTGTAAATATCTAAACAGAAGAAACCTATTGTTAAATTCTGCTTCATCATAACATGACAGATATGAATTGGGCTGAATCGAGGCAACAAGAATCCCACACCTCACAACCAGCAAGAGTCAACAAAACAGTCCCGAGACCTCCTGCAGTAACCCACCTCTGAGTAGAAAAGCCCAGCAACTCAATGAACAAAGAGAAGGTAGCAATCCATACTGAATAAATAGCTTTGCCTACAAATTGGAATCCCATCTGACAAGGCAGAAAAATATAAATCATTTTATCTTTGAAATTGAATCATGACCAGTTAGCCGTAAACAAACAAGGCATCGCAACAACGGTCAAGTTTACTAATGCTTGAAGGAATGGTCAGGATAACAGCTTTGCTTTGCACAGAAACCACTTCTTCTGGTGTTTCGTATGTCAAACTATATTATCCACGGTCAAGTTTACTAATGCTTGAAAGCTTCCAAGATAACTTCACTCTGTCACCCAACCTGCCAAAAGAATTGAATTTCACTATGATCACGAATGCTGAGTTAAGTGGCAATCCAGCCAAACATTAAGTTGGCATGGCTTACCTTGCAGAAATTGCCTTTTGCGACATGCCAAGTCCCTTTCGAAAAGACCCAACAGTTTGACCGTTTGGTTTCAGAGGACGTCTACATATAACATTAATCAGGAAACCAGCCATAAAGTAATAGAAAATTTGACAAACTCTAGAGTAAATATGTTATTAAGGGTCACAGGGTGATTTTAGAGATTTATTTCTCTCCTGTATTATTTTGAAAGCTCTAGAGTAAATATTGAATGCGAAAAGTTAAATGAAGTAAACTTGTCGGTAATAAAGTGCAAAAGAAGGTAAAGCTTGTAATCAAGTCTCAATATTGTACAATTTTAGAAATAGACATGCTTTGGGGCAAAAAAAAAAAGCAGACGTTTTGGGCAGACAAATGCATGTGACATATCCATTGCCCCAACAAACTCAAACAAACAAGAACACCATACACAATATTCTATCAGAATCTTAATTTACTGGCTCTAACTTGAACAAAAAGGCTCTATCGACCGTTTAAAAACCTCATCACCAAGGATACAGCATACAAATTCTTCAACTGATTCCTCACGATGCTGTCATCTTCGTCAATATTATGACATATATGAGAAACTCAATTTAAAACCCGTGTCTTTTATCCTTATAAAAATGTATTTGACATGATATGATTAGACAAGAAGGGGTTCAAGAGGACAAACTGGTGGAGATAGTGAGCTTAGAACACCATCATAACTGTACAAGATAGTGAAAATCACAAGTCAGCATAGTAACCTCCAGACAGAATTAGCTCCACATGAATGTTATGTTAACACTTCAACCCCAAACTTCATATTTTACAATACTAACAAGTCAAAACCAGAAATTTTGGTCTTCTCAACAAACAGTATATTTATTTTTATCTCCAGCGCAATACAAGCTTAAGAGCACATATCAAAGTATCAAGCACAATAATTAAAGATTAGTGAGCTCTGAAATTGACCATCCATTTTAAATATTCACAAAACCCATATGGAATTTCCATATCAATTTCAGGCATATATACACAACTTTATTATGATGATATAATATTTAAAGCATCATAGTGAGTGTTAGATGAGGAGACAAGACAGGAAGAACATATTTTACTTAGAATAATCTCAATAAAATCATGAATGTAAAAGGTGTGTCATAACTTCATCACCATAACCTGTTCTTCCCACATCTATCAGTTGTTTCCTGCTTATTAAGACCCTATAGCTCTCCATACATGAAAGGGCAAATAATGGCAAACTCAATCACATATAAAATTCATGAGATTACAGACTAGGATTGCAAAATTGAGAACTGGAAAAGAGATTGCTACGTTATCTCATTTTAGAACTGCAGCAGTCCCTGACCACTTCATATCAACTCAAGATTGAAACCTAATACACACCACATCTTTCCATGGAAAATGAAGCCTTCTGAACATTGTAACCCATCTTTACTAAGGTCTTCAACTTAACATTTTTCTCATACAGGTTTTGCAATTTCCTGCAAGATAAGCAGCAGTTGCAAAAATCATAATTTTAAATACAAGATCTGTAGCTAAAGACTGCTCCTATCCAATGGCAAACATCATATGTCCGAAATATGCATGTAGTATGAATAAATGAAAGCATGCAAAACAAGAACTACTTTGCTCCTTTCCCCACTGTGAACTAAGGAAAAAGATATCCTACAAAATACCAAGATATTCAATGTGATAATATAAATCTTAATTTGACTAATGCTTAAAAAGTAGATATCATTATCTTTTAAAAGATAAAAGTACCCATCTAGATATACAAACTTAAAGTTACATAAAGTTTCATGACGGACAAAAAGGAAGCAACAGAACAAGAGAGCTAAAACAATACCTGAGAAATGCAAATGACGAACAAAAAAGAAGCAACAAAATGAAATACTAGGATGTCTGGGTAGCATTTTTCCTAACGGCGAGGCGGATCTAAGGGTTTAGGGCAACCCACGAGAACTGATTTTATGGGTCATAGCTGTAGGATTGCTTTCTGAAATCATACACTAAGCACTTCAAGCGGCCATTCCAGGGCGACGAAGGACTGAGGCACTGGCCGAGCAGATGGGCGGACTGCGGCAGCAACAGCAAGCGAGGGCACGATTGGTGTTGGTCCATGTGGAGAATGGAGGAGAACAGGAGAAGCTTTGTAGGTTGTGGCTGGCGTCTTCGTGCAGCTAGGGCCGAATATTTAGTAAATTACTCATGGTGTCTTCGGTTGCAATTTTAGACTAAGACACTTAAAAAAGGAAAAGTGGGAGTGAAAATGAAATTAGAGAAAAATTAAAATAAAAGGGGAAGTAATCATGTATGTTAATCCTCTAAAATTTCAACAATATAAGAGAAAAATTGTAAAAAAATAAAATATATTAAGTCTTTTATCCCTCTAAAATTTCATGCTAAAAACTAATATGGATAACTCAATATTACAGTAAAAAATTTCTTACACTAATTTGAAAAATTAGAGAGAAATATAATATTCTTCTTTAATTGGGCATTTTAGATAGGAATAGCCAAGTAGTTGCTAATTTTCTCGGTAATTTAAAAATTAAAGAGAAATTTAATTATTCTTCGTTAATTGGGCATTTTAGAGAAGAATATTCAAGCGGTCGCTAATTTTCCTTGCTAATTTAGAAAATTAGAGAGGAATTTAATATTTCTCGCTAAATTCCTCGCTAATTGGGAATTTTAGAGAGAAATATCTAATTCGTCGCTAATTTTGACATTAAAGAGGAATTTAATATTCCTCGCTAAATCCTCGCTAATTGACCAATTTAGAGAGGAATTTTAAAGTCGTTGCTAATTTTCCTCTCTAATTAATGATTTTCTAGTAGTGAGACAACTGGGCAAGGAATAAGCATTATATACAACACAATAACTCAATAAGTAGAATATGACCTTCTTGGGAAAGTCACCGTTGACCACATTTCTGTCCATGCCTATTCTTGACTAAGAGAGGCTGTCTTTGCACTCGGCCATGCTTGTTCTTGATTGAGGTAGGCCGCCGCCACTGATTCTCTCTCTCCATCGCTCAAAAAAATCGTGCCCACTCTCCATCGTTCGCCCCGTCGTGCTCGTAAGTCGTGAGTCACCCATGCGACACATGCCGAGTGCAGAGATGGAGGTAGCTGGAGCTTGTGAGTCACCCACAAGTGCAGAGATGGAGTTGTGTCTTAACCAGATCTGAGAATAAAAACCAAGCATCAAAGTAAATAGATCTGAGAAAAAATCAATCTTGCTTTAATAAATCGCCTGAAGAGAGAAGTTAGAGAACCTTGCCTGAAGCGAGAAGTCGGAGGAATTGAACCTGGATCTAAGAATGAATTGCAAACAGATCTAAGAATGATGAGAGAAGTTATAGAATCTCACTTGAAGCGAGTCGCTTCTGGACTGGATGGACCGATAGATTATGGAGGATTGGAGGGTTTCACATTTTCCTATCAGTTTTTGTGCAAAAGTTAAAAAAATATGCTTAACTTTGTGGACTAAGTAATCAAACTGGCGTCTTGAATGTTTTAAAGCAACCTATCTACCATCAGGCTGACACTAATAATTTGTTTGAAGAGTCAAATATCTATATTTAGTATAAAATACATATATCAAATTATTATAAATATAAACGGGCGGGCACGGGTAGCCCGAGGGTATGCCCGTGCCCCGTCCCATTTAAGTCACAAGCCCGCCCGTTCCGAGTTGCTTTTCGAGCGGACACACTGAGCTCGGCGGGTCCTGTAATATCTAGCCTTTTTCTGTAAATTGAAATAGAGGCCAAATTGGTAGTCATGAGATGAGATAAGGCCTAGAAATAAAAGTACCAAAAAGAGAATATGTCAATAGACTAAATTGACCTAATGTAATATCCAGCCTTTTTCTGTAAATTGAAATAAAGGCCAAACTGGTAGTTTTGAGATGAGATAAGGCCTAAAAATTAAAAGTACAGAAAGAGAATATGTCAATGGACTAAAGAGACCCTGGTCAATTTAGTCCTAAGGCTTCGAAATTACTAAGAATATAAGCCAAGGACGTAAAATATCATTAAGTACAAAGACCAAGGGCAATATGGTTATTAGATAAAAATGGGTCAAACTAGTAGTCAAAAATTGAGTTTGAGCCCATAGATAGAAAGTTCGAAAAAAGATGATGCGATGGGTTGGATGACCCAAAGTCAGACGTGGATCAGTAGGAGAAATTTTATGAGAACTCCGCAGTTAAGCGTGCTCGCCCTAGAGTAGTGTAAGGATGGGTGACCTCCTGGGAGGGACCCAAAGGTCATTACACAAAAGACCAGGGGTGAAAAGTTAAGGGCAAAATGGGAATTACGAAAAGTTAGACAGTGTAAGGCATTTTGGTAATTAAGAGAAGTGTAAGTGCATTTTGGTCATTTGACAAAGCCAAAAAGTTAACTGTTGACCAAAATATCAGAAAAATTCAAAGATGCCCAAAAGATAGAGCAGAACTCACTGATTAACTGAGATTTGACAGATTGTCAAAATATGGCCTAGATATCTGTTTAGAGAATTTTGAAGGTAAATCGGCCGAAAATAATTATTTGAGGTGCCAAGAGACCTCAATCAATTGATTTCATGGCACAGAAAAATAAAGTGAATTTTATAGTAATTAATAAAATTATTGCCCAATATACGATTAAGGCGAATTCTTAGAACGGAGGGAAAAAGACCCGAAAACCCCAGAAATATAATTCATTGCAAAAATTAATTTTAGACAATCTAGAGGGCAGTTTGGGAAAAGAAAAAGGGCTTGAATATTAGTGTAAAATGTAGTAATTTTTAAGGCCCTAAAACTATTTTGCCCTCCGATTGCATGTTTTCAGGGGCTTTGGATAGGATAAAATATCCCTGTTAATTTTTGATGAGATCAAGGGGTATTTTGGGAACAATTATCTCACCATATTCAAGAGGAGAATATGGAGATTAAATGAGGAAGAAAACATCTCTAGAAATGTAGAAAAAGATTTACCGGAATAAAGTTATGTTTACCGGTAAAAGTTGTAATCGGTAAAAGTAACCGAATAGAATTTGGTTTGGTTAGTGTAACCAAACCTCAACCAGATTTTTAGCCTCAATGATGAAACCTTTATGGTAACCAATGAGAGCCAAGCAAGTGGTTGAGAGATGGTGAAATGGTGGCCTTTGAATTAACCTCCTTAAGTAAAATCACATCTTAGCCATCCATTCCATTATAAGGAATTTAATAAATCAGATTTTGGCCTCTTCTTCCAGACTTCAAAAATGAAATTCCAGCAGCAAAAAGAGAGCAAAAGTGACACCATTTTTCTACAACAAAGAGGAAGAAAAACTTCATGAAATCCTAAGGTAAGAGGACTTACCCTTCAAGTATGTATATATTCTTGATCCTTGTGATCTCTTCTACCTCTTCCATGGTTTAGAATTTTGATTAAACTCCTCTTTCTCAAGATTCAAAGTTTGTGTTCTTGAAAGCCAAAGTTATAAAGAGAGGGATTTATAACTCATGATTGGTTGTAAAAGACTCCTTGTGTTGTAAGGAGTGTTTTGGTGTATAGCTTGTGGTTGTTTGGCTCTTGTTTGATGATTTTGTAAATTTTGGTATGAAGACCCCTAAGGGGAGATGCTGTCCAAATTTATATTTGAGGTAGAAGAGTTGGATTCAAGCTATTTAATTCATGGAAATGAGTGTGGGATCAAGAAAATATTGGTATATATGTTGAGAGTTTGAGAAATCATGTTATTTTGCTTGTGGAAGATTTTCATGCAAATCTGAAAAGTGGATGAAAGAGTGTTGTCTTGATGATTTTAATGCTTCCAATAGCTCTAAAATGAGTTTTTTGTAGTGTAAAAGTGAGCACAAGTTTAGGGAAGCATTAGAACACATTAAAGACAAGTTTTGATGTCTTGAGGCCTATGTAATTCAAAGGGAAGTTTAAGGGAGTTTTACATTGATTTTTGCCTTGGTAATGGCTTATGTTTTATGGCCATAATGTTGTGCTTTATGTAGGCAAGGGTTTGGTGCAAGAAATTAATTTCTCATGTGATCAAGAAAGCATCAAAGTTAAGGGAAAGTTAAGGGAAAAAGGTAGCAAGACCTTCTAACCTTAAGCTAAATTGCTTTGAAAATATGTATGAGTTTATGCATGACTTGTATTGAAAATTTATGATGATTGAAGTGTGAATATATGCTTTTTTGTTCTATGGCCATATGCATTTAATTGTTACATGTTGCACATTTCATGAATTCACACTTATATTGAAAGCTGTTATGCAATTTTATAAAGTGTGTTGAAAAGTTTTGCTATTGAGATTTCCAAAAATCTCATTATCCCCTAACCAACCATGTAGGTACAAGCACAAGCAAGGGTAAGAGCAAAGTTATGGTGATTGAAGATGGCATATTATAATGATTTTGCTTGTGGAAATTATGTATGATGTTTGAAGTTATGTTGAGGATTGTTGTAGTTATTTAAATTAAACCTCTACATGATAAATAGTGATTAAATGTGAATGCATGCATGAATACATTCAAAACAAGTAGACAAGTTAGGCATGCATTAAGAGAAGTTTTAAAAATGATCAAAAGAGGTTTTAATAAAATTTTAGAAATGGCAAGTTTTCAAGTGAAGGATTCCAAAACCCAAGAATTTGCCCTGTTTTTAATTGATGATGAAAAATAGCAAACGAATACTGAATGAGCTGAAAAATTCCAGTTAATTAATACACATCCTAAGCTTTAAAATGAGCTAAAATTTGTTTAATTTGGATGTGTAGATAAGGAGTTATGATTTTCCAAAATTAAGAGAAAAATCTGGAAAACTGGAAAGTTACCAAATGAACAGTAATTTTCAAGGAATAAACTGTATCATATGGGCAAGTTTTGGAACCATTGACTATTTTTTACCTATATATCACTTTATAAGCTTCAAATAGAAATTTGAACTACTCAATTTCAATTTTTCTAGAATTAGTTATGATTTTTCAAAATTGAGCCAGAAATCTAGAAATTGACCAAATAAACAGTAACACCGTTTTGAAATTTTTATTTTCACTTCTTTGGTCAATTTGAGTTATCCAAGGCCCTAAAGTGGTTCAATAGTGATCTAATATGATGTATTTAGGGGAGTTAAGGAGTGTTACAGGTCCACCGGACTCCGGGTTGTTTGCTTAGCCCTAGCTCCAATGCATAGTTAAAATTTAAATTAAATTTCAAATCTTTATATATGTTAAATTCTGAAGAGAAAATAAACCGCCAATTATGAAGGGCCAGTTATTTTGAAACCTATAACAACTGTTTTTCAAATAAAAAACATACATGTTAAAAATCTTAGGCAAAAATAGTCATGATTAAAGTTGGACAAATAATATTACTTTTGATTGTCAATATAAAATCTAATTTATTGGACAATTTGCATTACAAAATAAATCTTACATTTAAGGTAGTATGTATATTTCTTGATACTGACATGATCTGTATGTTATTTGTCCTGTAACTAAGTAAGTGAACGACTTTCTTTAATCTAATGCCTAAATAAAACACCATGTACTTACACTTCTTTATTTTTTTCCCCTTTCTATGAATCTCATTTCATTTTCTACTTTTATACAAAGGTAAGCTGATAGCATCAGTAACATTTAAGCAAGGTTATCAAACTTGCACCGGTTACTGAACAGATAAAGTAGTGGTCAGTAAGTCAAGGGTTAGTGGATCAGACCGGAGTTAAACAGGGGGTCAGACCAGTGAGGAATAAAAAAATTAAAAAAAAATAAATTTTAACACATTAACACAATCAAACTATTCAAAATTGAAAATTTCAAAAACTAAGTAGTAAATTCCATTATTAATAAAGTAACAATTATCAAATCAATCATATACTTATAGCTTATCTATTATCCAACATTATTTACAGTTTCAAAATGTTCATCCTAACAAAATATTAAAATATATATGGTAAGTGGTTCTATTTTTTTATAACTTTCATATTTAAAATTTTAAAAAAATATCTTTTTTCAAAAAATAATTAAAAAGATAAGTATATACGGACGCAATAGTAGCCCTATGTGGGGAAGGGGTTCTGTCTTTTTAATCTTTCAAATTTTAAAAAATTAAGTATTTTTTTTGTTTTTTTAAGAAAAAATTTTGAAAAGAAGGGGGCTAGACGAGTCGATCGGGTTGACTCAAACCGGAGTTATTTAGCAAATTTGATCGGATCAAAGGTCAGGTCACCTGTTTCTAGTTTGAGTTTGATAACATTGCATTTAAACTAAAGAAGTGGGAACAGGTAGTAAAATAGGGAAATTTAGTCTGAGGTCCCAAATAAGGAACTTATTTAAGAAATAATCCAATTGGTCAAAATATTTATCAAGAGGTCCCATTGACAACATGAGGTCCTATACATTGACAACAGCATACACTGTATTGACAACACCTCACGTTGTCAATGTGACCTTTTGATAAATATTTTGATCAATAGGATTATTCCTTAAATAAGTTCTTTATTTGGGACCTCAGAATAAATTTTCCAATAAAATATTAGACCCAAAGGGGGCCATCACTTACAATCAAATATGGGGAGCCCAAAGGGCCCATAAAGACTAATACCAAGGCAAACCACCTTCAAGATCAATCATGGTTCGCACATAATATCTAACATCACCAGTTGTAACCAACGTAGTATTGATATAATAAAAGAGATTAGTTCCTTACATTGTAATAACTTAAATTTTGAATCATATTGGGAGAGATGCTCATCGAGACCAATCATGGATTACACATAATATCTAATATCACCTTGTGTAACCAATGTAATACTGATATAACATAAAGAGGCTAGTTTCTTATATTTTAATAAATTAAGTTTTGAATTATATTAAAAGAGATGGTCATATTTAGTGCTTGACACTTTTAACATTAGATTATATATTGTTTTATGAACTAAATGCTCCATGAAATGAAATAATATGGTACTCATTAAAATAATTTATGCTATTCATTGATTTATCAGCTCAATTTTTTTATTGGTCCCGCCACGCATTAGGTTTTAATTTGTTTATTTATTTTAGTATTACTTTTTTATGTTGGAAAAAATATACATTTATTTGAATTTGGACTATAATAGTATAATCCATCTCACATGTGTCGTGCGTCTCAAACAAACTACATAATTATCGATATATAAATTAAAATTTATGAAACTATTATTAAACTATGGAAATAGGTGAACAATCAAATAATTCGTTTTTTTTTCTGTTTTTTTAAATGTGACGACATTTACAGTTAGTAATATAGGCTATCCTGCAAGAACTCGTGGGTTATACGATGCAGACCTATTTAACCTGTCCCCTTTTTTTCTTTTTTCTTTTGCCTCTTTTGATGCAAGAAGGCAAGGACAAACTTAGCAAATAATTGATCCAACAACTTGTGTATGGAATATAAATGAGCAAATATTACCACTCCATGAAAAACTCGTCATCTAATCACGAGCACAAACAAGAGTTTGAACATTTTCTACAAGAAGAGTACTTCAAAACTTTGCGAGGACTCATCAACCATTGCTAAAGGCTAATTTATTAGCAATTGTGGTAATTGAAATGTTAAGAATATTACAAATCATGTTTGCAAGACATGAATAAAAAATGAGTTAAGTTATTCTTCCACTAATTCCAAACATTGAATCTTACAAACAAGTTATGATCAAGTATTGTTTCTTTCAAATCAAAATAAATCATTATTAAAGTGCTAATGAAACCCAAATAACATTAAATGAAGAAATAAGTATTCAATACTCAAAAACTTACAACAAAACATTTTAGTAGTTGAATTACTCACTTTTAGAGGAATAGGTGAGGATTGGTTGTCCCTCAAAGAAGCCCTTAAGAAGGTTAGAGTAGACTAGAAGCCCATAATGAAGTTTGAATGATCATTGAAATGAAATTCATAATAAAATTGAATTGAAAGGATTGGTTCTTAATATATAATATTTTGAAATCGATCAGTTGACTGTATTATATGTAATAATTAGATAAGATGATTTGTGACAAGAAGCCATAACCAAGTTAGAAGAGAGTGTCAAACCAAAAATGGGTTAGGATAGGTTCCGACTTATCACATTGAAGCACACAAATAGTTAAATATAATACTCTCTCCGTTCCTTTTTATAAGATAGATGTTGAAAGGACCATTTCTAAACCATAATAATTTAACCATGATAATTAAATAATAACAGAAGATGCGAAAGCGATTTCATTAAATAAGTCACCCCGAATCCTTGCCACACAATCCGTCCACAAATTGTCTCATAAAATCCATATCGCTTGGCACAAAATAATGAACCATCACCATAGTGCCCACAAGTTCTTATCGCCTATCCCAAAATGCAATGCATCATAATAATGGACCCTATATGGCAATATAAGATTCAATACAATACCAATATCAAAAAGAGCTACAAGACTTAAGGACTATGCCTCTGGCTGATTCCCTCGGCCTCTATCAGAAATAGAGGTATCACCTAAAAAATTATAATAACGGGATGAGACATGATGTCCCAGCAACCGAAATTACTTTCTAATATATGCAGGATAGGAATGCAAGTCAGAAAAGCAGGTTTGTCACTACAATAATAATTCATAACTTAATATTAATCAAAATCAATTAACCCCACATCCACCTACTCCGTCTTATAACTTCTGGACATGGTACAGCCTATCAGTGCTAGTATACCTGGCCAACGGCTAGCTAGTCACTTCAAGAACACTGCCCCCTCCCATACCAACTGCAACAGGCTAAGGTAAAGAGGTGTCTACCCACACCAACTTAGCTTAAATCCAGGCCAATGATCAACAAAAGTTTAGGGGCACCATAATTCACCACTCTTCCTTCGTCCCGAAAATAACCCCACAATATAACACATAATAATGTAAATGCAAATCCATCAGCCATACAGTCCTGATGTCATATTCATATCAATCATCACAAATGTCAAATCATCCTCATGTATAACAGAACACTCATACAGTTCAAAAGTACACTGCTTCACTGAATAAATGTCATATATAAAAATATGTAAAATTTTCTAACTCACAATCTAATCTTTCTATAAAGAAAGCAAGGGTTAGAAAAACACCTTACAGTCCACAACAAGCATATAAAAGAAATCAATCCTGGTTACCTCAACTCCAAACTAAACCCCACTAGCCTCGAGAATCAAGCAACCACATAGCACAGTCACAAATTAATCTACACAGTTCAACACTACCCCACATTAGTTTAATAACTAATTTAAGGGTAAAAATAATTTAGGGAGTTAAACCCCTATAGAGCTTTCTGCATCACTCTAGTCCACTTCAAAATTTATATATGTGTATATATATTCTTATGCCAAAAAAAATCATATTTACTCTAGAACTCAACATACTCCTAAAACAAAATCCTTAATAATTTTCTCAAATATCTCATTTTATTAAAAATCCTCATATACCTTAATATATTTTAAAACTATTAATATCTCAATATTAAAAATAATTTCACACTAAGAATTCCAACTTTAAAATTTTAAACCTTCAAATAAAATATTGAACTCATAAATAAAATTATTATTATCTTCAACAACCTCAAATAAAGTACTTAAGCTATTAAGAATTTACTATTACCTCCAAAATATCAATTAAAATATTTAACACAATTTTAATAGGTTAAATATCCTTATATTAGAAACCGTATACAACAATAAAATAGATAAATATTTTCTAAAATAATTCATATATCAAATAAATAATTCTACTCACATAAAAATTAATAATAGAATTTTCTTTACTAATATATGGTCTTATGTGAATAAAAATCTAACTGAAAAAATATCAAAATCCAAAAATATTCTCTAATCAACATAATATTATTACCAATAGAAATAAAAAAATGTTTCGAAAAAATTTTATGAAAGGAGTCTAATAAAAATGAATCATTTTGTTTACCCAAATAATTCCGCAAGCAGAACTTTGAAGCTTAAAACACCTCCCTCAAACTCTCTCACTCTCTCCCTCTTTATCTCCTCAGCCTCTCTCTCCTTCCCCCTTGCTGCTTCCTCTCTCGGTGCACAAATGAAAGGGGTGGGGTATTTATAATACCCTCCACCCATTGCATCCGGCCCTCTTTCTTGCTTTTTTTTTTACTTCTCCCTCACCAACCTCTCTCCCATTCCGTCACGTAACCTCTGCAACTTATCTGTTTTTTTTTGGGTTCATTGATGGGACGTTATAGATGTAACCAAATTTCGTTATTCCAAAAGTTAGTTAAAATTAGTTAGTTTTAATAAACATAGTTAAAATTAGTTAGGTTTAATAAACATGTAAAAAATGAATTTTGTTTTGTAAAAATGCCCTCATTTACATAGAAGAGAGAAAATATGTGGTGGAGAAGAAATATGTAGTAGTCTAGTAGAGAAAGAAAGTAATCTTAAAAACTAAGAATTAAATAAGTCATTTTAAATTAAGCAAGGGTTAAATTGATATTTTACATAAAATATTAAGATAAACCCTAAATTTATCTTATAAAAAGGGATAAGGCATACCTAAAAATTTTATTTCATAAAGATAAACGGAGGAGGGATTAGAATAAATCATTTTGGAAAATTAGGGAGAATGATATGGAATTGGTAATATCTACTAGAAATTCTCCAAATTCATAGGCAATTTTCACTTTAATATATATTTGCATCTATCAATAAAAAAATAATTTACCTAGGCATTGGAAAAAATCGTCTCTAACTTTTAAGTTTGAAAATAAAAAATGAGTCATGAAATCCCTATATAAATTCTAAATAAGGCATACAGTTTTATCAAATCCTAATAAAGCCTATAAGTACTACCAAAAAATTTCATTTAATGATGGAAAATACATTGTTAAATGGCTATTTTCCATCGTTAAAACGAGGGTTGCTAATATTTTCTTTGCTAAATGAAAATTTTCTTATGGAAAATAGCCATTTGACGATGGATTTTTCCATCGCTAAATGATATTTTTCTGGTAGTGAAGGTTTATTAGAGATTTATGAATGTTGCTAAAAATAATATAATACCACTTTATAATTAAAAATAAAAATTGAAGGCAAGTGTATATTGAGTTTTTCTTAGTAATTACTATGATGAAGAGGAATTGCTGGTCTCTTATCGTTTTAAGACCAAATTCAATACTAAAGATTATGTAGCTAGTGGCACAATCTTAAGGTCGATCTCTAAGAAGGTTAGATGTTTCTATGTAATTAGTTAGCAATTTTATCCAACAAATTAAGGAATGAATCTGATTCTGTTCACCTACTATGAATAAGAAGCAAATTATCTAACTATTGTTTATTCTGATTTTCTTTTCTTCCTAAACTAAAAGGTAACAAACTGAGGTATGCAAAAGAATTAGTGTCTAATTTGCTTCCCAAGAATTCAATAAACTGAAAAATGCAAGTGGATTAGTGTTTCAATAATTTGCTTCCCAAGAATCAAGATTCAACCCTCATTGCCTTCCTGTTACCACAATTAGCACAGCCATAAAAAGAGATTCGTAAAACATAGCTCAGCCACCTCCACAAGCACTATCAATCGATAATACTCATATATGATTCACAATAACCAGATATGGAAGTTAATCAACCTACATGAACTAGTTGATGCTACACTTAATCAAGAGGTAAATCCCTGAATTAATGTCATTGAATCCAGTTAAATGTATTTATCGTGCATAAGAAGAGGAAATGAGATCACCCTATACTCTTAGATGTTGGACATATTATCATACATCAACAAACAGGTTTAAAGAGCATAGTGACAACGGAAAACCTCCCTGACATATGAAGCTCGGGCATCGGTCAGATCTTGGGAAGACCAAGGAAGATTAGCTAGACATGAGACGGGTTGCAGCAGCAACAAATTGACATGCAAGTGTTAGCATAGTTGGAATCAAGATCAGCGAGAAAAGGTGGATGGAAGAGCCACTGGACTGGTCTCGTTGCTGGAGTTGTGATGAGGTTACGCTGATCAGAAATGGCAAAGCTAACGAGACCTGGAAGTTGAATCAGGGCAGGAGTTGCGCTGGACAGAAGTGACGAGCTGCTTCCTTGAAAAGTCGTGCTGATCCCGAGATAACGACAGCGAGAAAGATGAAGCCGGAGCTGGTAGGAGGTGGTGCTTGACAAATGAGGGAATGAGCGGAGGGATCACGACCTTTCGTTCTCTGCTCCTCAAGTCCCTCAAATGCTGCATTTTATATTTTTGCCAGTGTCCTACCTATTCAATAAGAATTTGATGTAACCTCATGTATTTAAAATGATACTTTAGAAAATGATGGAATGTCTCATTTTAAGCACTAAATTTCTTTGATCTCTTATTTACACAAATAGCTTTTATTTGACTTATTTAAGCTCAATTTACATACCAAGAGGTTAACATCAATGAAATTTCTTCATATAAGATAAGGGTTTATCAATTGCCTTACACATGCACACTTGAAAAGAAAATTATGAAATAAGGGGAAGTCATATAGAGCCAGAAGAAAAATCTTGTCGAAAAAGAAGAGCAAGGAGAAAAGGGTCAGGCTAAAAAGAAAAAGAAAAATAGGGCATATAGATAAATTTACAAGATTAAAAATCCCTCATTAGGCGTATATATCTTATTAGAATTTGATAAATGTGTAGACCTGATTTAGGATTTCTGTATTTCGATTGGATTTATTTAGGATTTTTCCCAAAATTTTTTGGTTAGAAATTTTTCCCCAAATTCAAAAAATTTCAATTTCCTCTCCATTACCCTAATTAACTCCCCTCTCACAACATTCAGCCTCAGCTGTTCTCTCTCTATCCCCAAATTTTCGTTTGGCCCCATTAGACCTCTCCTCGTCTCTCTTCATCTCTCTTGTTTATCCATTGTGTCGAAAGCACCAATGAGCTTGTTTGGCCTTTTGTTTTATCCTCCTTTCGTTGCATTTATAATAGAATTTTCCCTTTTGCCTACTTGAGATAAACTTGAAGGCTCAATGTGGTTCTATCGATCTAAGTCAACTATTTTCTTTGCATTCTTTCGCACTTGTTGTTTCAAAGTCACTTTCCAGTCACGAGTTGTTAGGCTTTTCCAATTTTTTTTTTTTTGTTCATTTTTAGAAGAAAACGAAAAAAAAAACTAATATGAAGTTGTTATGTCTTGTGTTTCCAAACTCGTATATCAGTTTTCCTCCTTTTGGCTCAAGATAAGAAGGATGTAAGTTAGTTTATTTCCTTCTAGTGCTCAGTTGAACGTATTCTATGATCTAAAATGATGTAATAACTTAATGTATGAATTTAGTTATCTAATATGGCGGTGCGTACAAATTTATGCTTAAGTTGTCTGAAATCATTTTTTTAAATAGAAATGCACTGGGTGAGGTTAATTAAATTCAATATGGAGAATGCTTCAGTCAATTAAATTTGATTACAGTGCTGTTTTGTCTTCCATCTTTTCTTGAAATTATATTTTTGTTCAATTTCTTTTTTTTTTGGTTGAAATGGGAAACCCAACCAACCCGGTATCCGACCCTTTGGGCCGACTAATCCGGGGACGGGGGACAGTTCTTCGTTTTTTAGGCTCCAACCCCCTCCTAAAAGTCTTGCGGGGGATTGAACTCTGTTCGCCTTACCAAGCTCAGCCCCAATCGCTACTGAATCATGATGACTTTGGTTATTTTTTTTTGTTCAATTTCTCTTTCTATTAAAAATGTGCTGAAAATTTTGGGCCGACTAATCCGGGGACGGGGGACAGTTCTTCGTTTTTTAGGCTCCAACCCCCTCCTAAAAGTCTTGCGGGGGATTGAACTCTGTTCGCCTTACCAAGCTCAGCCCCAATCGCTACTGAATCATGATGACTTTGGTTATTTTTTTTTGTTCAATTTCTCTTTCTATTAAAAATGTGCTGAAAATTTTGGGCCGACTAATCCGGGGACGGGGGACAGTTCTTCGTTTTTTAGGCTCCAACCCCCTCCTAAAAGTCTTGCGGGGGATTGAACTCTGTTCGCCTTACCAAGCTCAGCCCCAATCGCTACTGAATCATGATGACTTTGGTTATTTTTTTTTGTTCAATTTCTCTTTCTATTAAAAATGTGCTGAAAATTTTGGGCCGACTAATCCGGGGACGGGGGACAGTTCTTCGTTTTTTAGGCTCCAACCCCCTCCTAAAAGTCTTGCGGGGGATTGAACTCTGTTCGCCTTACCAAGCTCAGCCCCAATCGCCACTGAATCATGATGACTTTGGTTATTTTTTTTTTGTTCAAGTTCTCTTTCTATTAAAAATGTGCTGAAAATTTTGCATTATACTGACAGCGAACCACATGATTTTTCTACTTTGTTCCTATATGAGTTATTAGGTTGCATATACTAACTTGGGTAAGCTTTGAACCTAGTGGCTCCACACCATGCAGATTTTTGGCAGTTAACCAAACTAATGAAGCCTTTAATTCTAGCTGTCCTTTTGGTGGTTTTGACTAATCCACTGTTCTTTTGCCTCACCCATATATAATATTCCTATATTACTTGAGAATCTCTTATAAGAGGTTTTATTTTTAGTTGTCTTTCAATCAGTTAAACCTCACTTAAATAGATTTTAGTTTTTTGATGGAACCACATTTCAATTATAAATAGATTTTAATTATAAATAATAAGGTAACTAAAATGCTCTTTTGTAAGAAATTTGTGTTTTCTTTTCTTTTTTTTTTTTGTAAGCATATGTTTACAAGATCTTTTTCATTGGAATTCTGTAGACGGCCAGAAGCCTAGCTAGTTATAGTGCATGAATTTTGATGTATAGTACTTACATTTTAGGCTGATTTAAGACTTTTTAAACTTTAGTTTTTGTTTGTTGGATTTGCTCTCCTGTTCATTAGAAATTTAAAATGTGAAAGTGTTTTGTTGTCTTGTTAAAATTTACTGTGAGTTTCCTGTTGTGCATTTACGAAAGAAATTTTTTCAGTTCAGTTCATTTCAGTGGTTGCATATGGCCCTTTATTGTGTATAACTTCATAAGGTTACTTACGTTCCCACTTGCAAACTTGCTTTGAACATGTTTGCATGCGTCTATTTCTTATATTTTGAATTTTTGCACTCATTATTTTCTTTAATACCATCAACATAGCTCCAACCTGATATCCAGAATCTTGTCACAGAGCTAAGACAAGAGAATGAAAATCTAGAGCAACAAAATGACAATCTTCAACAACAGAATGACAATTTTCAACAAGTACACATAAACATCCTGTCTAGGTTGGAAGCAATTGAGCATATACAAGAGCTTGTTTGGCTTTCCATTGAAACCTGGGTTAAGTTTTGTCAAAGTACTCAAGTTTTCAGAAAATCTATTTTGAATACAAAACCTTGATTAGAAACATATGTTTTGAAAAAGGTATTTTCTTGTCAAATCACACCACATCTCCTAATAAATTTTTACTTTCTTTATCTTTTCTCTTTTCTACATGCTTTTAGCCTTAAACTCCGTAAAACCCAATAACTTCTCAAACACAACCTTTTAAAACCTATGTTTTGAAACCTAGTTTTTGTCTTGGAATCCGTATAAGCTATTTTCCAAAATCTATTCTTCAAAACCTAAATTTTACCCCGGAATTCATAAAAGCTATTTTCCAAAACCTAATAACATAAAACCCAATAACTTCTCAAACACAACCTTTTAAAACGTATGTTTTGAAACTTAGTTTTTGTCTTGAAATCCGTATAAGCTATTTTCCAAAATCTATTCTTCACAACCTAAATTTTACCTCGGAATTCATAAAAGCTATTGTGAAAAGAATTTCCAAATAAGCCCTAAATCACCTGGGATTGAAAATAATTCAAATACCGAAAATCATGAGACACCATAAAAATAGAATAGCCACTGATTTGTTTATTTGACTGCATTATCTTATTTGTGGCTTGTCCGATACATTATAGACATTTTCCATGATGTTGATTTCTAGTTGTAACATTTGTATATTCGATTGGAAACAATTTTTACGCGGTTAATTCAATTTCACTTTTATAGTAGTTTGTATCACATCCTTCAAATATCCTATCGTTTAATCCATAGGTGTAGTTATCATAGTGACAAAATCCTTTGTTTTATTAACATCAATTTGATAACTTAATTAGAATGGGTTCTGCTGAAAAATTTTAAACTTTTTAAACAAACTTTTACATAAAGTTGTTTGTCAGAAATTCCAATGAGCCAGGTTTGATTCTGGGACCCTAAGGTTAACTTGTTTAATCTTTAAAACTTAGGTTCAGACCATTATGTAAAATCACCTTTATAAATACAATATTATAAGCTAGTCTCAAATATTGGTCATCATTGCCATGACACTCGTCAGTAATCCTATGAGGATTCCAACTTCCTTTCCCCAGTGGAGTTTTACATTCCCATAAGTACTATACTTACTTAAAGTTAGGCATACACATATTTAAACCAAACCATACTTAGCCACACAAGACTAATCAAACCAAATAGGTAATATAGACTTCTTCAAACTACTAATAATATTTCATTATTTCCTTCATCGAATTCCAACAATTTAATCCATCGTGCATGTCCACCTCTTGCCCTGAGAACCACCTTCACGTCACATCTACCTTAGCTGTATATTATTGAAAGGGAGGGTGAAATTCAAAAATTCCAGTAGAAACCACGGTTTATCATATAATCATATATTTAATAAATAACCATGCAAAAACAAGCCACATTTTCATATGTCATTCAAACACATTATAAGGTCCCATCTCAACAGCTTTGCATATATATGGCAATAATTCTAATCATGAGGTCCGACCTCAACTGCTTTGCACATCACACGGCCATAAACAACTAACAAATTGCATAAAATGAAACTACATACTCTTACTTGAGTACCGCTCAATCACAGAGCATTCAAATAACCGTCCCTTCTTAGAATCAGCTATTCTGCAAAGTTTGTAGAGCTCATATTTGTACTATTTTCATGAGTACCGCTCTATTAAGAGCAAACAATCGTTCTTCAATAGAACCGATTGATTCGCATGTCACAGCACGCATAACAAATATGACACAAATAAGTATACATAATTAAATATATATATATATATAAGAATAAGATAAAAGGGGTTTCTACTTAATGTTCCTTCTCCCATTTTGTATTCTCCAGATTTCCTCCTTTGTTTTCCTTGGTGGGCTCAGGTAAGTCTCAAGTTCTAGACGTTGTGTATACCCATAAGATATGTATCAATTATATGTATAATAACTGATAGAATTTAATTTTCATTCCTATTTCCCAAATTCTACCCCTTTTATGTTAACTCTTTATTTCTCATTCAAGGGGTTTTTTATCCAATCATAAAAGAAGGAAATCATTACCTTTATTATTGATTTTCTTCTTATTTATACACTTATCCAAATCATCCTTTTTCTTATCTTTTTCATTTCCAATAAATCTGCAGAAATCATAACTTATTCTTCATAATTCCAAATTTGACGGTTTAAGCTTATATTTAAAGCTCTCTACATCCCCTTCCAATGAAAATTGCCATTTGAGATTGATATTCAATCAAGATTCTCAATTCAATGATCTAATGTTACTGTTCAGTTAGCAATTTTTCCAGAACTCAAAGTCAAACTTTGATGGTTCATAATTTACAATTTAAGTCCAAATAGGACTCATTTTAAAGCTTATTATGAATTCTATTCGCTCACCAAAATTCATGGTCAACAAAGACCATTTGACCATCTAAAAATCTGTCTAAATCCATCTGTCAGAAAGCTAACATGCAATTGCATCATATCAAACCTTTAAATCAGTAATTATTTTGAAAAATCATAACTTAATCGACAAAACCCAAATTGCAGTGATTCAAGGTTCTACTCAAAGCTCTTTTCATCCTCTATAAAGAAAAAATAATAATCATTATCAAAGTTTTCTCCTCACCTCATCAAACCAGCGCAATTGTCTACTGTTTCATCAGAAGAAACATCATTTTCCAGTTTTTCTAAACCACACTGAAAAATTTATAACTTATACTCCACTAATCCAAATAGTGTGCTCTATGACTTATTTTAAAGCTTGAGATGGGTATTAAATGCTCATCAAATTTCATTGGCAGACAAGATCTTTTTCACAGCTTATAGTTTACATGAAGTCAATGACCCAAAACTGTAACTTAACCCAATTTCCTAAAACTTACTGGTGTGTCCCATCCATTATAATCTCACACGGACACCCACACATATACGTCTTGCTTTTTAATCAGAGATGCACTCTCTTGCCTTTATCCATAGGTTGTATATGTGTCTTGCTTTTAATCAGGGCTGCACCCTCAAATTTGCAGATCTAAGGAACTAGCTTGATCCATTCGGCCAACCACAGGCAACTTCATTCCTCACACATACAAGCTTGAATCTATATTTATCTTGTTGAATCATTAAAAATAATGCTTCCTTTTTCCCATTTTCTGAGAACCAAAGTGTATCTGCATCGAGGACAAAAAATTCCCTGTTTCGGCACTCCAAGGCATTTTTCCCAAAGAAAATAAACTTCTCTGTTTCGGTACATCTCCAGAACAGTAGAATAACACCTTAGAACCATAAAATCATAATTCTTTTGGCCATAATTCGAAGAGAAGACGGGTACCGTTAGCATGAACAGTGACCCGAGAGTTGGAGCTTCTAGACAGCCAAAAAAACTCATGCATTTCTTGATTCAACTACCAAAAGATTCAATCTTACTCATTAAGTGATTTAATAGGTGAAAATCACTAAGTTACCTATGATTTCTCAACTTTAATCTCTCCCCAAGAACACAAAATGGCAGAGATTGAAAAAACTGAGGGTAGAGAAAAGTCCAGGAGACTCACCTGAACTAGAAACAGTGCTTGCATGCATCCTCGGCACCTTCCTCCGGCGAGATTCAAGCCGTCTCTCCCTCTCGCTGCCTCGCTCTCTCTCTCTCTCTCTCTATCTCTCTGCTCATCGTAGTCGGGAGGAAGAAGAAAGAAATAGCCAAAGGGGGGCTTAATGATCTGCCACACGTGTGGTATGTGTGAGGAGGATTAAATGACCAATTTGCCCTCCACACTTTCTTTTTTCGCATTCTGATCCCTTTTCTTTTTCTCAATAAATCCAAAAGTGCAGCAAAGAATCTTTTATTCCAGTAAGAAACTTCCTCCTACGATCAGTTGGGCCAAAAAGTTTTGCGGGTCGTACATTGACTGTCAGGCCAACGACATCATAGTTACGAAAACATTAAATAAAAATGAGTATGTCCATGCATAACGTTAAACGCTAAGTGGATCACAGTTTAAACGGTGGAACCGGTTGAGTGGTTTTGGTTGGGCCGGATGGATCTCTCCTGTTATCAGCATAACTCTTTTGCAGATTCTGTGCAGTTAAAATCGACTGCCTCACCAACTTGATTTGTTCAAAACCTTGATCAACAAGATTTAGGCCATATAGTTTTCTTTTACTCAATTCTGTCAAATAGAGCGGGGATCTATTTCTGGCATACAAAGCTTTGACTTGTGCCATTCGTATTCTTATATGATAAGTATTATTATATGCGAATTCAACGAACGGTAGGAATTGATCCCAGCTCTTTTTGAAATCCATTACACTAGCTAGCTCTCATTATATCTTCAAGTGTTTAAATATTTCTTTTTGTTTGACCATTTTTTTGAGAATGATATGTTGAGCTAAACCTCATTTAAGTACCCATAGCTTCTTGTAAAGCTCTCCATAATCTCGAGGTAAAGTGAGCATCTCTATCTCATACCACATTATTTGACACTCCATGAAGCCTGACCACTTCTTCAGTATAGATATGAGTAAACTTCTTTAGCTTATAACCAGATTTGATAGCTATGAAATGGGCAGCTTTTGTCAATTTGTCCACCACTACTCATATAGGATCATGTTGATTCGTGGTTTTGGGTAAACCAATAACAAATTTTGTTATAACACTTTTCGATTTCCATTTTAAAATCTTAAGCAGTTGTGAAGAGCCCGACGGCTTCTTATGTTCAATATTCACTATCTAACAAATAAGACAACGAGCCACATATATTTTGTAACATCTGATTTCGTTCCTAACAACTAGTGTAATGATTTTAGATTATGATACGTTTTCATCATACTATGATGGATAGTGTATTTGGTTTTATGGGCTTCATCAAGAATTCTTCTTCTCATATTGGCTTCTAACGGCACATATATCTTCTTTTTATACCCAATTAATCATTTGATGAGAAATCTTACTATAGCATTTCACCATTATCTATCTTAGCTCTGTTTGCATGTGCTCATCTTATTTTTCTAAGCTTTTTTTCAATCTCATCTCGTGTCACTTTCCTTTCCAGAAAGGGAGCAACCTCCAGATGCTAGATAGATTCATAGAACATTTCCTATTCCTTAATCATTATGGCCGCCACCTGCACCAATATACGGCTTAGTGCATCATCTACTACATTAGTTTTTTTTTTTTTACGGATAGTATTTGATTTCTCAATCACTATCTTTTGATTGATCCATCCACCAACATTGTTGCATATTCAACTCTTTTTTATCATTATACATATATATATATATATATAACAATAAGTTTAGGCATATGTAGTAAGATTATATATAGACAATCAGTTATAATCCATTATTATAATCTGTTATGTTTATGTGCTTTCAAAATCAGAGATCAGTGTATACAAATATATTATCAACTTTATTCTCATTCATATAAGACATGCATACAAATTTATGGTTCAATTTCCCACAACCATGGGTCTCGCATCAATATGATGAAGCAGTACAAAAAATAAAATAAGAATAATTACTACTGAAAATGAAGAGACTTAATATAGAAATACAATCACCAATTAAGTTCACTTACGAGAAGAAGCCTGACTAAGAATTTTTCCCGGATTCGAAGAACTAGCCTTCTTCTAGGAGCTTGAATAATTTGAAGAACCCGACCCAGAGAAATGAGGATACTCAGGTATATATTCTTCTTCATTGCGGGAACACAAAACTGTAGTACTGAATTATACAACGCTGCGTTGTTTCAAACCTTTTTTTTTTTTAAAGAACCTGATTAAAGGTTTAGAGTAGTTACATCTATTTATATGGAAGAGATCAAACCTTTAATGAAAGTGCATAGAAGTTTCTACCAAAATTTGTTGTAGTTTCAGAAGCGTGCATCGAGATCTTCGTTACGTACTTCTTGGTTCTGGGATAGTGGCATTTAGGCGCGAAGTCATTATAAGGAAAGTGCTTCGAAACTTAATACACCTTTTCACTTTATTCTAATTAATATTCAAAAGAAAATTTCTTATTTATATTAAAAAGAAAAATAATTTGAGTCATCCTAGTTTTATATGAATTTTAGTAGTTTTATTTTTTATTGGATTTTTACAGTTTTCTTAACTATAAACGTTAGTCCCTATATAAAATAAAAATTGAAAATAATTCAAAGTAATTTTTTATTATAACTATAAAAATAAAAAAAAATAACTGTCTTCTTTTATCTCTATATAATATATAATCAAGTTGATTTGAATTTTATTAAGATCTATGTGAAAAAAATTAATTTATATAAATGGTGAGTGAGAGCTACGTCATTAACTACTAACACTATTTCTATGATAAATTAACACAATATGAATATAGAAACCAATACCTATAATTGAGAAAACTATAAAGACCAAATAAAAAGAAAACAAATAACTGTAAAAATAATTAAACACGAGGTGAAATTATAGAAACTTGCATATTAATTTTCTAAATTAGATTGGTCATTTTTGCAATTAATTAAAGATTTCTTAGCCATAAAGAGAGATGTATTATCAACATAGTTATTTTTTTTTTCATTTTCTGGATAGAAAACTAGGTTAGAAATTTTTTATGTGTGCCACATTCAAATGGTTTCCTTTTAAAAAACAAAAATATTATAATAGCTTTCGATGTTTTATTACTTTTTGTTCCACAAAATTAAAGAAAATGCAGATGACGTAGTATTTTCATCAATAACAATAGTATGCTAATAAAGTAAACTATTCTTTTACTCCTCACTTCATCGTTTTTAATGATTCAGACAATTTTCTTATTTTAAAACTTATTTTAAAAATTACTCTGCAAAATAATCCTTGGAACATAAAAATATAGAATAGAATCAAAGAACCTTAATGTTTACTTATGTGATTAATCATTAAAAATTATCTCTAGAACTTTATTCTAAATATTCTTTGTGTGAATTCTTGTTCTGATGTTTTGTGCTTGACCGGAGAGAGATTTTGTTCAAATTCTGAATAGGGATTACTTGACCTGAAGCCTTTGGGAATATTTCATGAAGTTATTGGAAAGAGAATCCATGGGACTAAAGGTTTACCAAAAAAAAAAACAAAAGGACTTAAAGAAAATAGTTCCATCAATAAACTAATACTCCATCCTATTATTAATATTAAAGTTATTTAACAAATTTTAGTAGATTAACAAAATAAAATAAACCAGTCAATTGAAATAAATATAATTTGATCTATTAAAATACCTATATATCATGTTAGATTATATATTTATTTATAAATTATGTAAATTAATTTTTTAAAAAATAATAAATATGAGAGATGCAATGTAGTTTTTAATGTCAAATCAAATCCCTTTAAAAGATGCAGTTGTTGGGATATTATTTTTAAAGTCAAATCAAATCCCCTAACGTTTTTTGGCCAAAAAAATCAAATGTCATTGAGAACTCTTGACCAGTAAAAGGATTTTATTCCGGCCTTGGAAGCAAAAACCCAGAAATAACGTGATAAAGAAAAACATGAAACAGGGGAACAACAAAAATTAAATAGAGTTGTAGCAAGCACAAGGTAATTCGCCAATGTCTTCCCTACCAGCCTCCATAAAAGCTATGGTCATTGCTAGGAATTCCTTCAATACTAGCTTCACGAGCAATAAAAAGTCACCCTAAATTATTTGATTAGTTCTTTTTATAACTAAATTATTTGATTTGTTTTGGCTGACTAAAAAGTCACCATTTCAATTGCATGTTTTGAAACCTCAAATCGAAGATAATTTAAACTAGAGTGATTGAGCAAACTATAAGATAATACTACTCTTACTTCTAAATGTAAGATCTAATTTGTAGTGTAAATTGTATTATAAATTAGAACTTATATAAATGATAGGGGGTGGTATGAAATATTATGAGATATATTGATATGAATATTTCAATCTCTCAAGCTCATGGGTCAATTAATTGAAATTTCTCTATCCACACAAGTTAAGACCATAAAATTGTACTTTCTCTTTCTCTCTCACAGCTGAAAGTAGATAGATGAATAAATATCAATTGTGAAGGCCCAATGGGATTGAGACTAGAGAAAGTAATCAGTCATTAATATAAGATTGAGACGAATCAGCTGGAAACAAATGTGAGAATGGGATTGAGATCCCAAGAGAACCTATCTATTGTAACCCCAAATATGAAATTTAGATGGAGAACCAAAAGTAAAACCTTATATTCACAAAAAAAAAAGTAAGACCTTAAGATAACAAATCTCTTACAATTTAGTTTTAAAGACACCACAAGGTTGACCACTCACGTGATACTGTTAGAGTATTCTCAAAAGGATACAATGATATAAGTTCTCCAATGAACAAAGTTCTTATTTATTCCATTCTTCTTTTTCAAGCACAAAAATGTTGGTTATATGCTACTATAGAACACTATAAAATAAAAAATCATAAGCCTTAATTGTTATAATGATACTTTTATCATGATTAATTGATTGATTGACACCATTCAAGTCTAAATAAATTAAGAAATTACTTAAACTTGAAGCAAAAGTTAACTACATAAAAATAGGAAACTAATACAAGATTTTCTAGAATATTTGATCAAATGGTCATATTTAATGCAAATAAAAATAAGAAACTATTTAAAATGGAATTGAATATAATTTGGTGGTAAGGATGCCTTCTAGATGCTTCTTAAGTGTTTTTGAATGGTACTTATGCTCTTCCTTCAAGGCACATGCCTATCACATGGTATTTTAAGTGAGTTTTTCAATCTGGACTGCACATAGGCCTATCTGTTAACTTAAGCTTCTTCTATGCTTATATTACATTAATTTCATGGACCTTTATACTTTCTAATATACTCATGCTTCCATGGATTGCAAAATCATGCGTATGAGTATGAATAAGCATGATTAAGGCCTCATTCACTCTCTCGGCATGTATACTAACAGTATGAGCTTTTATTGTAGCTAAATGAAGCCTGAATGCCATTTCATGGGTTATAATATTAGCTAGGTTCTTAGTGTCATGAAAATGATCTTGGATTTGCTCAAATTCTTATTGCATAACATGGAAATTATGGTTGACATGTATGATGCCACTTTGGCCACCATTAAGGATACTATGCAACACACTATTTGTTCCTCTATCAATCAATTCACAATAAGGTGAACCAAGATTCAAGTTAAATCTATGTTATGATATGTGCCCACTTAGTGCCGTGCAATGACTTGCACACGATTGTTTTCAATTGGGATACCTGTGACTTTGAATTCACACTCTAGGTTTCGTAACGATGGAACTTCCCCCCATGTGAGTAACGTTATCAAGAATTTATGATTCAGCTCCACGTCTCTACCTCTGAAATTTAACAGAACTTACGGACAAATTCAAGGGGCATTTGATCTTCATCAACTTAAAGCATGAAGTCAATTCGATCCTTTGAATAATAATTATTGCACATATCCAAATAACGATTCTTTCTATACATCCATCTTCTCTTATTTGGCCACCCAATATTGTAATATAAGCCTTTTATTAAAATATGAATAATAATTAAAGTGATACAGACGCGACAAGTTTCATGTTTTAAAGCAGTGTGTCAAAAGATGAAAGAATATCAGTTGAAAAGATGCTCTATCTCGCATGTTTTCTCTAAATCTGTTGTTTAAATAGTTAAATTGGTAGATAAAGAGGAAGCATCTGGATTTGTCTAACAGGAAGGAGAAGAGAGATTCGAGAGAGTTTGGGTTGGGTTTTGCTTACTAAAAGGAAATAAGTTACGTGGGGGAGGGAAGAGAGAGAGGGTAAGGAGTTGAAATGAAGTGAATGAATTCGGTTGCAGTTTGTGCTGTGTTTTGCGCCTTTTGATGAAGTCAGTCGTCAAGTCTCAAGTCTTCGGGTCTACTTGATTTTGGGGCACTCTCCAAGGGAACCAGTTTCAGTGCATGACGTGGGTCATGCGTCCGTCCCCATCCATTTTTTATTAATATTATATATTTTAATATATTATTAATAATTAATATATTTAAAATATATTTATATAATAATTTAATATTTTAAATTTATTCTGTTTTATTTATTTTTTTTGGATATGGACATCAGAATTTGATGTTGGGTTTAGATCTTTTAGATCAGCAAGGCAAGCAGAATCATCTTTTATCTTCTGTTTATAGACAGAAGGATAACATTCCATAAAAAAACATGTTTGTTGATGTGCCTGCTGACTCTCATGCTGGAGCTTATCCTACAACACAAATTCATAGCATGTTAATTCCATTTGACCATATGGTTACCCATGGGAGCAAATTTCACAGTTTCAGAGGAAGTGGAAGGTATTTGAAGATGCTATTGCTGTATGATTAATCATTGTAGGATTGTATCGCAAGTATTTTTTTTTAATATCTGCTTGCAGAATGGAGAGGTTATACTTTTTTAATCATTATAAAAATATTTAAAAATTCAATAATTCATAAATAAAAAATAAATAAAATAGAATAAATTTAAAATATTAAATATATTATATAAATATATTTTAAATATATTAATTATTATAATTATATTAATTATTAATAATATATTAAAATATATAATAATACTAAAAAATGGATGGGGACGGGACGCATGGTGGGTGCCATGCACTGAAACCGGTTCCCTCTCCAAGATGCTTCCCTCTTCTAAACAAATGCGTGTTTGTCTGAAAAACAAGTGATCTTTTCACTTTCTATTTAAATTTTAATATCTTTTAGGTTTATTTTACAACTAAGGACAAAGAGAATGTCATATTAAAACATTATTCCGTAACTTTGTTTGGAGTGATTTTTACTTAAAATAAAACTCTTCTCACATACTTACCTCAAATTGTATGAAATCATTTTTCTAACAATTTTTTAAATAGGCATTTGTTTAGAAGCCATTAATTTGGTGGACGAGGAAGCAACGCTTACCAAGAATATCATTGAAGACATTAGTATAATTATTATGGAGTGTTTGGGTTAATTTTTTGAAAGTGATTTTACGAAATTAAAGACAAACATATAAGAGGAGTTTTGGATCGGTTTGTATGAAAATACTTTTATAAGTGATCAGGGGTTATATTTATACATATGTATATGGAACAATTACTGTATGTTCATCTTGAAACTAGGGTGATTAACAATCTCAAAGTGAGATGAAAACATCTTTTGACATTGAGTTATTTTTTGGTGAACACCATTTTTGTATAAATATTTTGAAAGTAAGTTATTCACTTACCTTAAAAACCTAAAAGATACGAACGTTACATTGTGAAGACAAATTGCCCTTTTCATCACAACCCTACATATCTTGATGTTCGGTATTTTAGTTTTAAAACCATGAAACATTGCTACTCAGGGTTGCAGAGAGCCTTGGTTACATCATATAGCCCAACCGTCAGCAGAAAGCACTCTAACAAAAATATGTATACAAGTAACATGTTTTATAGACTTTATTTGACTAAATGCTACAACTACCAATTTAATTATTTTATTAAAAAATTTGAATATTCTGTGGCATTTACCCAACAAAACGCTTTAACTAGTATTATGTATTAATTTTTTTTTAAAAGATGATTCCCCCCTGAAGCATTCCTTGAGTACTCCATTCTTTGATCCTAAACTTTTAGATCTGACATGATTTTTTTGTTGCTTTTTTATTGTAGTTATTGTGATGTTTTGCATACATTAGCATGCATAATTCAAGTATGGTGTACTTTTTCTATAGTTTTATATTTATATTATTTATTTTATTTTATTTTATTTTTTTGGCTACTAATAATGTAAATTGCTGCATTTAGCTTTTTCTTCTATATTATAGCTATCGTTAAAAGTTGACGATAGTATAGTACACGTATGTCATAGCTATATGTAGTATATGATTTGATTTGATATTAGCAAGTGTAATCATGTTATTAGTTATTGTTTATTGTATAGTTGGAATAGATTGATTTCATTGAAACTGTCGTAAATTCACTATTTGTTGGTGAAAAAGTAAAATCACTATTTGGTGATTATACTTTAAACCTTCGGCTGTTCTTTTTTTTTTTTGGGTTCTAAAATTTGGTGATCTTAATTATAATTAATTTAATCTTTTGGCCTCAAATATCATCCCCTATATAAATTCATCTTGTATGAAAATTTCATACATTCTCTTGCAATCTTTTTGTTAGTTATCATTTTCATGTGATATTTTTCAAATTAACTACGTTAATTAATGTCAAAATAATTAACAATTTTATCCTTGGAAGCAATATATATGATTATAAAGTATTAGAAATAAACTAAACATTTTTGTACTTCTTTGAAAGCCAAAATAACGGGAAACATGTTTACAATATGGGAAGGAAAAGCGATGTTTGAGAAAGAAATTAAAGCAATTCTGATCTATCCCTAGTTTTGTTTCTCTTTTTCATCTGCCGTCCAATAATTTTTCATTGCAAGTAGGATTTTTTCAGGATTAAAGGGCCCACTTTCATGATCCATAATGTGGCTTTTCCATCTCATCCCATCAGTAATAGCTTTGACCTTCACAAGAGTCTCTACCGTATCCCTAAATATAACCTTCAGGCCTCAAAATTCTGTCCATCTCTAATAGTAACAGAGTAATGTCGCACCTTCACCACACAAAATTGTAAAGTCAGATATGATGTTTGATATATTCTTGTTAGTTATAGAGCAAAAGAAATGAAAAGGAAAAGGAAAAAATTGATAACAAATACTGTATTCGATCCTTTATATAGAGCCAGTTGACTAATTTGATGATATTAAAAAAATTAAATACATTATTTAATTATAACATATATTTATCATTAGATCATATATTAATTTATGAGTAAGGAAAATAAGTTTAGAAAAAATAATAAATATAAATATTTCAAAATAATTTATTTAACTTCCATAATTTCTCCAATTAATTAATGAACTACATCTTATATCAAGTATCCAAAGTAGCACATGTTTGAAAATTTTATTGGCCTAATGGACTGCTTGGTTCTACTCATCTTCAACGGGTAAAGAAACTCTTCTTTAATTATGTGTAACATATGCAAATGTCTTTAAAACAAAAGTCATTTACATAAGTTGAAGATATGTTACACGTAGTTGAAAAGAGAGTAGGGCCCGCAGAAGATGGTTGCATCCATTTAAATTCAAGTCCTTGTGTGGCAATAAGGTTTTCAAATAGGTCCCTTTTTTTTTTTTACCAATTTTTCCTAAAAGAAAAGGTTTATATATTGCTGTCTCAAAAGATCATTACCTATCTTGATATATGCTAAATACACCACTGGCATGGATGAGATCATAGGTTCTTGGATAGGTTGAGAAAGCTTCACACCTATCATGGTATGTTCCAATAAAACCTCGTTCATAAATTGCTCCGAGAGTGTCTGGGTTTGAATTAGAAGGGACCACATTCATAACCCATACCGGATATTTTGACAAGGCAGCCGCAAACCCACCCAGATAAGCATTCATGTCCATTATGTTTCTGTATCTTCCTTGTGAAAGTGGAATGATTCTCTTGTAATGTGTTATCTTGTTCTTCCATTCCTCGTTATCCTCACGAAATTTCTCGGCAGTGATGCCCGGAATGGAACCGGAGCTGATCCGAGGAGGGATGGAAAACGCCCGATGAGGCCATTTCTCTAACGCCCCACCGGCAACTTCATCGGAGTTGCTAACCTCAGGAAGTGGCGTGATGCAGTTTTCTAGTTCTCTATACCTATTCAAAGCAAGCAAATAAGTTATAAAGTAGGATTAAGAGTCATTATATTTTTGCCACAGAAATATTCATGAAAGTGCTATGAGTGTCAGGAAGCTTTTTTTTTACCCTTCCAAATGTTGTTCTGGAAGTGTTATAAGGAACAAAAAAATCGTCTTAACCATTAAAACCTAACATTGATTGTTAACATTTTTTTACGGCTAGAACTGCATTGCTCCTTTTTTAACACTTCTGTATATACCTATTCAAAGCAATCAAAGCATGTAAACAAGGTATTAAGTATAAACAAGTTAGTCTCAGGGTAAATTAAATTAGCATTCAACATCTTGATGTTATTTTTTAGTTGCTTTTAACACCCTAATCTTATCTGTGGTGTATTGAGCCCTCTGATGTTATTTTTCTAATCTTAATTATAGTGCATCATGCACCAATCATAAATAAAATTAGGATGTTGTATGTAATTGAACAATAACATCAAAAGATGTTGGATCCACGAAAAAATAACATCAAGATAACAGATATACCATGAATAATATTACTGTCAGAAGCTACTCTAGACGTTAATGAGAAATAAAATCAGGACAATGAACGCTACTTTACTTTAGCCTAATCTCTATACATACTTTGCAGTAATATATTTGTAAGTGAGTATTGTATTTATACCAAGCCATGTCGGGATTGTCTGACTTGCATACGACGTGGCGTTTTATAAACCTTTCTATTTTGCACACATTCCATGTGGTTGAGAGGTTTTTGCCAAATTGACAAGTCACCTTGCTCAATAACTTTCTTTCAACAGAGACTTTTTGCTGTGTTCTCTATAGAGTCTTGCTCTTGCATTAGATCTTCTTGACTTCTTTCCCATCCTCTCCAATATTTCTTCCATCTAATAGGCGGGCCAGAGAGAATCCAATAGCCACCTGGCCTAAGAACTCTATCAACTTCAATTAAATACAAACCACCTGCATATAAAATCAATGATTTATATTATTATTGACTACAAAGTTAAAATAATTGACTTTATAGTCGATGATAACCACTGGACAATAAAAATAAGGAAAAATTGCTCATTCTCAAATATTATAACTCAATTCTTAAATTTTAATTCACTATAGCTCACTTTCTACAGTACTTGAACTTTAACCTACTATAATTCAATCAACATAGTTTTGACCATTTGAAACTCCTTATGTTTTGTGAAATATATATTTATTTTTAAAATATAGAGACCAGTATTTTAAACTATATGGATTGAATTGCATCAAATAAAAAACCCAATAGCTGAATTACAATTAAATTGAAGCTATAGGAACTAGATTGAAGTTCAAGGTTAATGACACACAATCTATAATGACAAAATAATTTATTTTCTCAAACAAAAAAATAGTTATCATCCAATGATATCTAGCTAGCATATATATACCATTTTTGCTCCAGGGTATCAGGCAACGAGAACAGTGAGCCATATCAAAAGCCCTCGCTGGGTATGGAAGCATTTGTGAACCCATAATGCCAATCATAGCAGGAACTCCTCTTTCTAAGGCAAATTGGACTTGAGCTTTGTAATGTCCCATCAGTCAAATAAAAAAAAAGTGGAAAGGTGGCATGCAAGTAAAAGGAAAATGATTAGGGAAGGAGAGGGGGGATAGAGCGGAGAAGAGGCAAAAAAAAAAAAAAATATATATATATATATATACACACTTTGCCACAAGATACGTGTGGCAGAGGAGAAGAAAAAGGGGATTGGTTGGGGGCACGATTAATGCCCCCAATCATGGCTATTTGTTGGGGTATTATAAATACCCCCACATGCAACTCAAACACACACACTTTCACATTCACACACACCCCCTTCAGAGAGGAGAGGGGCAACGGGAGAGAGAGGAAGAGAGAGGGAGGGCACTAGAGAGAGAGAAGAGAGTGTTTTTCAGTGTAAAAGTTCTACTTCTGGGATTATTTAGGTACGTGAAATGTCTTATTTTACTAAACTCCGTTTATGAGAGTTGTTCTAAATATTTTTCTCTTTCTAATGGTAGCAATATTATGTATATTAGAAAATAGTTTGGAATTTAGATTTCTATCTAACCTGAGTTTTATTTGTAGAAGATCATAAAATGATAGATATATTTTTATAACCACATTCTATAAGGCTATATTTGTTCATTTGATACTTTAAGTATTTTAAAAATTTAGTTGTGTTTAAAAAGATATATATTTTTGGATATATAAGATATTTTAACTAAATAAAGTTAAGTAGAAAAATAGAGAGGATGATTTATTGATAAATGTGATCGGTTTAAAAGTGTTATTTATATATATATATTACGTGATTTTACAAGTATTTATATTATTATTAAAAAAAATCTAAAACAATTTATTAGGATAATGAAAATTATTATTGAAATTTTAAATAGTTTAGATTTAAAAAAAAATTGGTGATTTAGAATTTATTGATTTCTTTTAGTGTAAAGTCCTAAACTTTAAATTAGAAATGATAATGCTATCTTGAGGTTTATATCAGTTAAAATATATATAAATATCTAAAAAATAAAAATATTTAAATTACTTATAAAATACATACTTGGGGTTAGAGTGTGAGCTGAAATATTTGGTAGATATTTATTTGATTTTTATATTAAATTCATATTTATATTGCTTTGTAGATTAATTGGTGACTGGATTGTGTTTGGTTGGTTTATTCTTAAGGCTAGTGGGATTTAGCTTGGAATTAAGGTAACCGGGATTAATTTCTTTTATATGTTTGTTGTGGACTGTAAGGTGTTTTCTAACCCTTACTTTCTTTATAGAAAAATTAAATTGTGATTTAGAAATTACATATTTTTATATATGACATCTATTCAGTGAAGCAGCGTACTTTTGAATTGTATGAGTGTTTTATTATACATGAGGTGATGTGACATTTGATATGACATTGGGACTGTATGGATGATGGATGTGATTATGTGTTATATTGTGGGGTTATTTTCGGGACGAACGAAGAGTGGTGAATTATGGTGCCCCTCAACTTTTGCTGATCCTTGGCCCGGATTAAGCTAAGTTGGTGTGGGTGAGCACCTCCTTACCTTGGCCTGTTGCAGGTTGTATGGGAGGGGGCAGTGTTCTTGAAGTGATTAGCTAGCCATTGGCCAGGCATACTAGCATTGATAGGCTGTACGACGTCCAGAAATTATAAGGCAGAGCAGGTGGATAGGGGTTAATTATTTTGATTAATATTAAGTTATGAATTATTATTGTATTGTCAAATCTGCTTCTCTGACTTGCATTCCTATCCTGCATATGTTAGAAATTGATTTCGGTTGCTGAGACGTCATGTCTCATCCCGTTATTATAAATTTTTTCAGG
>JANTPZ010098253.1:0-21128 GCA_025593235.1 Vachellia pachyceras
TGGAACAGGTATTTTAGTGTTCAAGTGAATTTTAATTATGAAGGCATGTGTTTCAAGTTTAAGCATTTATAGAAATGAGGTTTGGCTGAAGTTCTGGCACATTTCCATTTTGAGCCTTACTGACGAATGCAATACTTTCCACTTGGGATTTAGAAAATGTTTCTTAATTCCTTAATATACAAAAATCATGTATAGAGTAGCATGGGTTGATTGGGTAATTGTCACAACTTTGATTGTGACAGGTAACCCGGAACATCAGCTGTGTATGCCCTGTATTATCTTTAACGTATTAAGCTACATGACATGGTAGTTGGGACAATACAACTGAGTAGAGGCTCTGATTTTTGAACTTGGGATCATAATTATTCTTGTTTGTGCTGCTACTTTTTCACTCTTGCTTTAGTCTAAGTTTTGGACGCTCCGGTTTATTCATTCTTTCTTCAACGGGTTAAGTTCCTGTTAGCTTTGATTCACCTTCCAATAAAGGCTTTTGAGAAAACTATATCCCTTTGTTTGATTTCTTGAAGGAGATATCTTCATTCACAGTAGTTGTTGGATTCCAAACTTTGCTGGAGTTGTTTGTTGTCTTCTTCTCTGTTGGCTTCTATCACGATTTTACTTTTGACTATTTGATGAAACATTATGATTTTTAACATTTGTGTTTATGGTTATGTACTTTTTTGGTTGTACTATGAAGTCTATGTATTTTCTTTTTGTCTTGTGCTTTTCTATTTTTTAGCTTGAGGCATCTATGCATCAAGGAGCAGAGCAACAAATGCCTTCCTTCAACCTGCCATCTAAAATTTTATGCAAAGTGGTCAATGTTCTTCTTCGGGTGAGTTTTTTGTTTTTCTGTTGCCTTTTTTTGGGTTTATCTGTCACTTATTTGGGAATTCATCAAGCTTTACTATGATCCTTAGTAAATACTTTGATTTGATTATTTTGTTGGTGTAGGCTGAGCCTGAGACCGATGAAGTATATGCACAGATAACTTTTCTTCCAGAACCAGATGTGAGTGCTTTGTTTTTCTATATTTGGCATTGTTAATTTAGTTAGACCTTTCTTCCCTCTGGTTTATCTCTCAAGTTTTAATTTCCTGTCATAACCATTTTTAACCCATCTGGTTCCTACTTGTTTGTTTTCTTTTTTCCAATTGCTGCCTTATTTTCCTTCCATTTGTTGGTTTAGCAACCTGAGTTGAACAGTCCAGATGATCCTCTGCCAGAACCTTCAAGATGTACTGTCCATTCATTTTGTAAAACACTCACTGCATCTGACACCAGCACCCATGGGGGATTTTCTGTTCTTCGGAGACATGCAGATGAATGTTTGCCACCCTTGGTCAGCTGGCTTGTTCTTTTATATAAATATATATATTGTGATTTTTATATTTTCATTAGGGGTCCTTTGCTCATAATTTTTTTTTTTTTTTCATTTTTTGTCCAGGACATGTCTCAGCAGCCACCATGGCAAGAATTGGTTGCAACTGATTTGCATGGGAGTGAATGGCATTTTAGACATATTTTCCGAGGTCAGCATCTTGTCTAAGTATATCATATCATTTCATGAATTCATGTGACTTTTAGTAAAAATAATTTTTAGCCTTAAGTGTATGAATACACATTTAGTCATTTATCTTCTTTTTTTAGCCTGAAGCTACACATATCTCTACAGAGTACAGACAGGTTTGGCTGAGAAAATTGCATTCCAAATATGTGTGCACGCACATGCATATGCATAATTCTTGTAAGATGATGCTGGCTGAGCAGCCTGCTTTCTGCCTGTGGAGATTAAGATGCTATTTTTTTGGAGAAAAATTGTATTTTATGATATTGCTGCTGAAATAAGAAGTGCCCTTTGAGTAGCTTTCTTGCTGAGTACTCCCTACAAATCAGTTTTTTAGTTGTGTAATTTTGTTAGTTATAGTTAATCAAAATTTCATGGTGCTATAAATGATGATACTAGAACTGTTGGTGCTGTAAAGGGATCTATGTTATGTTCCATATAGCTTTTTTATCTTTGTAGGTTCACTTGTGCACACATGCTTGCACAGCCTTCTTTGGGTTTTGCTGTATAGTGAGAAATTTTAATATTCATAGTGAGGAAGCTATTGACTGATCCAGTAATTTCCAGGGCAACCTAGGCGCCACTTACTGACTACTGGGTGGAGTGTCTTTGTTAGTTCCAAGAAATTAGTGGCCGGTGACGCGTTTATATTCCTGAGGTAAGTTTGTAAATATCACAAGTTACTTACATATGGGCAAGGAAAATACACCTGAATTATCTCATTTTGTGTTTCATATGTTGGATAGCAATTGTATCAGCTAATATGATAATATTGCAGAGGTGAGAATGGGAAGCTGCGTGTTGGAGTTAGGAGGCTGATGAGACAACAAAATAACATGCCATCATCTGTCATATCAAGTCACAGTATGCATCTGGGCGTTTTGGCCACTGCATCTCATGCAATTGCCACTGGAACTCTGTTTTCTGTATTTTACAAGCCCAGGTTTTGTATCTAACATTATGCAGTTCCTGTTTACTCTTGTTTGTTTTGTTCATGATGCTAGTACTGTTAGTTTGTGGGTCTTTTCCTTATTTGTATGCATTACTTCCATGAGTGGAATATTTTGGTTATGAGATAATTTTGTGGCCAAAATATGTGCTTATTTTTGTTTCTTTACTGAGTATTAACTTACTGCCGACTTATCCATGTTTTTCCTTAGAACAAGCCGATCTGAGTTTATTGTGAGTGTCAACAAGTATCTGGAAGCTAAGAGTCACAAGTTTTCCATTGGAATGAGATTCAAGATGAGTTTTGAAGGTGATGAAGTTCCTGAAAGAAGGTGCATGACCTGGCTGCTCTCGATTCATGCTTGCATATTAGCTTATGGTGCCATCTGACTAATCTTCTTAAACCTTGATTACAGGTTTAGTGGTACAATTGTTGGGGTTGGAGATAACATCTCACCTGTCTGGTCTGATTCTGAGTGGCGCTCGTTAAAGGTTAATATTGATATTAATACGCTATTTCTATTTATTTTTTTTACTTTTTGAACATATTATGTGATATTTGCCTTCATCCTTTAATGGCAGTAATGGTTTTGGTTTGTTCTTTTTATCCGTATCTAACGAGTTACATTGTACTTCAGGTTCAATGGGATGAGCCCTCTTCGATCTTGCGACCTGATAGAGTATCTCCTTGGGAAGTGGAGCCACTTGTGAATACCACCACTCCTGCAAATTCCCAGCCAACCCAAAGAAACAAGAGGGCACGTCCTCCCCTGCTGCCATCAGCAGTGCCTGATTCTTTGCATGGTGTGTTTTTTTGCACAATTTCATTACCAATTCTGTGCTACACTATGATTATATTTGATATATGACTTGTTTTCTTGGTCAATCAGGTGTCTGGAAATCAGTAAATCAACCTCCGCCATTCTCTTACGGTGATCCCCAACATGCACGAGACCTCTATTCATCATCCAAGTTCAATCCTAATGCTACTAACTTTCTCAGCATTGGCGGGAATAGTCCTACGGGGGCTGTTTCCAATAATGCAACTTATTGGTCCAATAGAGTGGAGAACTCTTTGGAGTCAGTAGCTCCTAAAGAATCCAGTGAAAAGAGACGAGGCACTGGAAATGGCTGTAGGCTCTTTGGTATTCAGTTACTTGAGAATTCTAATGTAGAAGAAAGTATGCTGCCAGCCTCATTGCCAGGAAGGGTAGATGATAGGTCTGGTCGATATGTTGATGCTGAATCTGATCAGCATTCTGAACCATCCAATGTTAATCGTGCTGATGTTCCTTCAGTAAGTTGTGATGCTGAAAAATCATGCTTGCAGTCTCCCCCTGAAACACTAAGCAGACAGATAAGGAGCTGCACAAAGGTAGTACTCCTGAATCATTTTGGTTTTCATAAACTACACTCTTTTCATATTGTCTCTTATATTTTATAAGGATGCCAACATATTACTAAATTATACTGGACATCAGCTGTTCTATTTACTTTGAGAGTAGTTATCATGCCACTTTTGAAAGCAGAATAAATTATTAGATATAATCAACTCAACCTTTTTTCATACGCTGGCTGATACACAATAATATAACATCCATTTTATTCCAGGTTCACATGCAAGGGATGGCTGTTGGAAGGGCTGTGGATTTGACTCGGTTTGATGGATATGAAGATCTTCTTAAGAAATTGGAGGAGATGTTTGACATCAAGGATGAGCTATGTGGATCCAATAAAAATTGGCTGGTTGTCTACACCGATAATGAAGATGATGTGATGATGGTCGGAGATATTCCATGGAAGTATGTTTATACAATGCCCATCCATTACTCGCACTTTTATGTGTCATTTATATTGTTTGCATAAAGACCTGTGCCTTTAATTTGTACTCGTGTATTTGCCATAAATTTACTGCAGTGAGTTCTGTAGTGCTGTGAGGAAAATTTTCATTTACACCGCTGAGGAGGTGAAGAAGCTATCGCCCAAAGCACTACTTTCATTTGGTGAAGAAGCTAAAACTAGCAAGCCAGACTCTGAAGCAGCAGTTAATGCTGAGTATCAGGATCAGTCATCTATTGTGGGACCTGGTTGATAATACCTTTAGGTTTACAGTACACCCTAGTTGTTATATAACAATAAAACTTGGTATGAAAGTAGGAACTATTGAGAGAAAAGAGATTGAATTTGGCAAGCACTTCATCTTGGCCCATAGAAGGGCATGTGATCGGTGTATTGTGCTTGGGTGCTGCTGGCATGGTGTCGTCTAGCTGCAACATGAGGTCGGTTTTAGTATATACTTCTTTGACCCTCTTCAGAAGTAGGCTTTGGGTATCATGGGTTTTTATTTTTCAATAATTTTTTATTTCCTGGATTTTGCCAAGTGTTTGATGGTCCTTGCTTGTTCAGTTTTGAATGAGCTGCCAGCATGGGGAAATGTGAGTATGCCTGTGTTCATATATATTGTGAATGGCCTTTGTCCATTTCTCCACCCTCGGTTTCGGCTTATTTACTTCATGTTATGATGTCCTCTCTTTTTTTGTATATAAACGTAGAGTTTTATTTAATGTATGTATATTGAGCCATTTTCTCCCTTGAGAAATAGCAGTACCAATCTGCTGTTTGAGACCAAGTACTCTGTCGACAATTCAGTGTTGCAGGTTTCCGTCTGGTGGCTTGATAGCATTTTCTTAATTTTTTGTTCATTTTACTTAGTCTATATTCGATTACATCTTTCATGCAAGAAAATGTTTTTTTATTATCATTATTTTTGGAAAGATAGTTCATGGTACCTCAGTTTTTAGAGTGTGATCAAATAGGTCCTATTGTAGTTTTGGGTCTGTACCAGAGCCAACAAGTCAATTTGTTTCGAGATTTCTGATTTATTATGTAACAGGAATGATATTGAAACGAAGTTTCTCCCACTTCAGGTTTATGAAGGGGGTTGGAAATCTTTGTCCCTACTTCCCTTTTCTTCCTTTCATTTCCTTTTGATTTATGGTACTTAGATTAGGAAATGGATTTCCGTCTTGTTAATTAGTGTACTCTACTATTGTTATGTTATATTTGCAAATGTTTGAATTTAACTTTTGAATATTTTTCTATTCTTAAACGCAGGAAAAACGATTTAGTAGTTCAGGAAAGAAATAATATACGCCAAGACATCTAAAAGGTAACTAAAAATTCTGATCAAGCGTGATTTTGCCCCCGCAATCAAGCTATACCTTTTTGTCAAATATCGTAAAATGTATCTGAAATTTGGTTTGACTTAAAAATGAAGGGGGAAAATGTGAGTCTGCTGGTTGATGGCCTGAAATGGTTATAAATTGTGGTTATCTATAAAAATGAAGAGATGAAAAAGGAAAGAGAAGGTAGACAACGGTGAATCTGCTGACTTTGAGGGCTTAAAATGAATCTACAATGTGACAAAAGGTAAACCTGGCTGTGTAGTGTGGAATTGATTGAGGGCTGGTGGGCGTTTAACGGTCATAAATTTGAAAACGTAAGAAATGCAAAAGTCTACAAACCAACACGCTCTTACCAACGGATCATCAAATTTATCTATTTTCTCCAATGGCAACACCTTATAGGCACTCTGGCGAAAAAAAAACACGCCTTATAGGCACACTAACTAACAACAGCGAAATCCATATTCCATTTGGCATCCCACTGAGTTCTTCCAAGCTCAAGTTCATCTTCCTCCTGCATCACCATGAAGAACATGATGAAAGCTATGAAGAAGCTCGAGTTCTGGTCAGGAAAGAAAAAGACAAAGGAAAAGCCATCAGCCTTGCTATCCTCCTCCGCCTACCTATCCTCCCCCACCTCCTCCTTGCCACCATCGCTGCGCTTGCTCCTCCTCCACAGAGCCATCGGCTCCACCCTTACCACCATGGCTTGAAGCTGAACAGAACTATGGGACCTTCTCGCAACCCAGTTTTGAACCTGCCCCAGAAGTGACATTTCCAAGTCAAGCTCAGGTACATCAACAAGAGATTGTAGTGGAACCTAATCCTGTCTTTCAGACTGCCTGTTAAAAGAAGTTCATCCCATCAGCAATATATGGTTCCGGAACCTGTTCATGGCATTCCAATCACCCAAACGGCTAGAAGAGAGAGATCAGGGGGATTATTTTGGTGTGTTTTTAGCTTTGGGGCTCATTTGTTTCGCTGCTTGTTCCCCTGTTTTAACATTCGAGAAGTCTGAAATGGGTAAACGCTCCCCTGTTCTATTTTCCTTTCAAAAGTCATTGTTCAAGTCCTTGGCAACTCCAGATTTGGTCAATAAGGAAGATGAAGCAGTGTTGGTCCTTTGGATTAGTACTGTAAATAGGAATTCTACTTAGAGACAACTTCACAAACAAATACAGTTTTGTTACTTCCAATTCAGATAGTAAAGCGTGGTTCTCCAAATGCATGGCTAGAGAAATGATTAAAAACAGATTTGGGACGTACTTAAATTGTATCGTCCACACAACAATATATGCTCTCCCCTATACTCTGAAGTTCAAATACAGGAGATCTAATTCCTTGAACTATATTCCTTTTATTTAGTAACATTTTAAACCACATCCTGACAAATCATGCTTCTGGTGATGACACCTTATCAATCCCCAATCCCCACACTACTCAAAAAATTGCAAATTACAGGCCACAGAACGGACAGAAATAGACGAATATAATCCTTCACGATTCCAGAAACTGGGGATAATTCTGATAAAGATGCAAAAGGAAATAAGCCAAACCAAACTAGCATCAACCATAAGCATGATCAAAGGAATAAACTTAAATAGAATCAAGAGCAAGAATCATCTGATAGAAGTCAAACCTAGCAGCAGTCATAGTAGCAAAAAGTTGTCCCTAAGAATTCAGAACCCTCCCCTGAATGCAGATCTAAGCCAAAGCGACAAAATAACTCCTCTCAGCTTCTCACATTCCTTCTTCAATTCAACCATCTCACCGGTTTTCCACAAACGTGTGCAGTTCAAATCCAGTGATCTTTCCATTCGCGTCGACTACATCAATCCTCTGGCATCGGAAGACCCGTTTGAATCGCTACCTACAATTAACAACAACAATCGGATGCAGAAAGTTCACATATTGTTTATAACCTAAATTTCAATTAGGCAAAAACGTGAAGTTGAGAATTAGGTAGGGGCCGCGCGAACGCAGGCCCCCTCTGCCACAAATTATGACGTAGGCTCTCCTACTTGAGGAGACCTTAGGGTGACACCCCTCCTAAGTGCAATGGAGGTCATCAACCTAAGCCATGGGCCTTCTTGATCACCCATCGACCCCGTCCAGGTAAGTATGTTGTAATCGTTGCCATCCCTTTGATTTTATATCCCACCTTCCCCCATTCTCGTTCCTCCTTCCCCGATGTGGGACTTTTAGTGGGTTAGTACACTGTACACATACCTTCTTCTTCCCACGCCCTAGTCTACTTTTGGTGAAGCGGACCTTCCAACCGTCATGCCAGCACATCATCTGGTAGCCTTGGCTCCGACTTTAATCAATCAATTTGGTCAGGAAAAAAACAAAAAGACTAACTTAAATAAAGCAGTTGGCTGTTAATTTTGGTCAAAACTCCAGTACGAAGAGGAACATGTATTTAATTTTGAATTTAACAATAATAAAATAATAGTGGTATGCAGAACATTGAGAGTGGGTAGAGTTCGTCTCTTTACTTTTGTCATTGAAGATCCTTGGTTCCAGGAGCTTGATTCTAAAGCCAAGAAATCAAATGCTTTGGGTGAAGATTTGATAAAAAAAAAAAAACCTGAATCTCCGCTATTCAAGATAAAAGGATTGACAAAGGTCTATAAAAAACAGTTACTGTAGCTCACGTGAACTTTTGAAAATTTGTAATGTTGGCACCCTGAGTCTTGTATATCTATGAATGTTCGAGGTCAGTGTTAGACATTCGAAAAATCTGTAAGCCTTTTTTTTTCTTTTATACATATATATCAATCATTGCAGTTTGTATTTCGTTGAATGCTTTTATTTGCATTTGATTGGGACATGGTCTCAATTCAAGGCAAGAATCTTTCTAGATCTCATAAAATAATCAAGGGACAGAGTTTTTTCTCACTAACACACTTTTTAGGTTATTTTATCATTTACCTAACCATCCTATCAGCAAACATAATGGTTCCAGAACCTGTTTGTGGCATTCTAATTACTCGAACGGCTGAGAGATCAGGGGATCATTTGGTCGTGCTTTTAGCTTTGGAGCTCATTTATTTCTCTGCTTATTCCCTTGTTTTCACATTTGTGAAGAAGTCTGAAGTGGCTACACATACGTGCACTTGCTTGCAGCACAAGCACATCTTTCTCCCACTTGTTCTATGATCTTCCACTGTAGTGCTCAAGTCCTTGGCGACTCTCAGATTTGTGAAACAATGTACAAAATGAACCAGCAGTGTTGATCCTTCTTCTGTGTCTTAGTACTGTAAATAGGAATACTACTTAGAGAGAAGTTACTTCAAATCCAACTGATAAGCATGGTTCTGGTACAAAGTGTATATGAATGGCTTTGGAAATAGAAAAAGATTGCATATTCATTTGTACTATACATGCTCGCTCTATGTTCAGAAGTTTAAAAACAGAACGTCCAATTACTGCAATTATGTTCCTATATTAGCATAAGTAAAATTGTAAGCCAAGTAGAAATTTTTAGCATCTTGACATATATGCTTCCGGTGATCTCATCGTAACATTCCCCACCTTTTTTGTTCCTTTCTCCTTTTGATAGATAAGGAAAAGCTGACAAGTCTTCCTCCCCAGTTGTGGATCATAGGCCTTTCATGTGTGCGCGGGCGTGTAAGAATTAGTGTGTGCACTCAGTTTGCAAATCACATGCTACGGAATGGAAAGGAATAGAATACATAGTCTGATCCACGATTGCAGAAAAGGGGGATAAATTTGGAAGTTGCTATTCCCTGAGAGTGTTTCTGATAAGACGCAAAGGAAAAACAAAGACCAGACCAGCAACCGCAAGAATGATCAATGTCATAATCTTAATGGGAATAAAGAGCAAACAATAACAGTCTGTTCCAAGTCAACCGAACGGCACTCGTAATAGCCAAAAGGACAAGAATAAATAAACGATCAAAGATTCAAAGTCAAGTACACAATTTTTTTGGGGGGCTAAACAAGTCAAGTTTTATTAATATCAAAACAAATCTTTCACAAACACCAATAACCGAAGGAAAAAAAAACAGAAAGCACTCAAAATCCTTTCAGTACAACCTACGCATACAACTCACAAACAAGAAACATAATAAATCACATTGTAAACTAACACAACAAGACTAACAGGGACTAATTAATTAACAGCACTTTTGACTCGTACATTTATCTCAACCCACCCCACATCATTCTTCATATCAGATTGACCCACTTACTCTGCAGCAACCCCTTCTATCTTAGCATCACAAGCCAGAATCCGAGCCAAAGATGGTGATGGTGTCTCCACCTACCCAACCGGGTACAACTCCTTTCTACGAGCCACAGCAATCCAATATGCTGCGTTGTTTGCCTCTCAAGACACAGCAATTTCAAAACCTCCTGGCTTTGCTAAGGTTTCAATGACTTCCTGCAGTTCCCATCTTCCCCTCCAATCAGCCACTTCAACAGATTTTTTCCTACAAAACCAATACACTTTCGAGCAAACAACTTCAAGTTCACAGATTTGGAGATGCCAAGTTCCTTTAGCAGACTAGAAGTCCTTGGCAGAGCAAATACCTCAGCTGTAGAAGCAGACGCACTTCAATTCTATCACCAAATCCCCACAGAAATTAACCTTCATTATTTCTACACCATCACAATTCACCATCATCCAACCTTCATTAGGAGCCTTCCACTCTTTCCTACATGCCTCATTTTCCTTCACACCTTTATTCTCCACATACCATCCTTTTGCCCTCCAGAATTCTGACACTGCTCTTGCAGCTGAATCTATCACTCTTTCTGGTTCAGGAGCTCTATAATCAAAGACCATAGCTTTTCTCTTTCCAAATCAGATATTAGATCAACCATGTCATGTTAAGACAATAAGCCAATAAACTTAGGCCCAAACCCATTACAGACTTGCAACTTTAGCTCTCCTCTTTAATATACACGTGTCTTTCTGTGGACTCTCCTAGGGTTTCTCAATGTGTCTATAAATTGTAAAATATTGAAATGTACAGTGCAGACAATCAATACAATTATTCTTTACCCTAAAATTTTTTTCTTGTCACATAAGCCAGCTGATAATAATCATAAAAAATTTTATCCTTCTCAAACCACTATTCAAAGCTCCTCACACCCTCCTCCTCAAATCGGAGAGCTAGTTTATTTCCAAACCATACACACCTTGTGCAAGGTTCAAATCTGACTGCTTGTGTTCGCTCCAATGAGGCCGCCTGTCATTTGGTTAAAATCAGTGGGTTACACATCACCTACCAGAAATAACATTCCCTTCATCACCATCCGCTGCTTTCTTTGTTTCCACAGCCTTCTTTCTAAATCATTCAATGGCAAACGTATATATTTTCACAACTTTCATATGTATAATAAAATGAGAAGAAAGATAAATAGATTTGCCACCCAAATTGTCGAAATCAAATATTGGAGAATCTTTTTCTTCGTAAACAATATTTAAGGATCTTATTATCCGTGAGTTCTAACCCAAAGAGAATCCCGTGCCTTTCTTCGTTCCAATCTAGCTAGGATCCATGAGAGAGCAGGATCACTCTGAATCCAGGTCCAATCGTCCATTCCTCCAGTTCACCTACAGCCCATCTCGACATTGAGAACCAGTGTTCCAACAGCATTTGAGACGTAAATTATGACGTAGAGGCCGCGCTAACGCAGGCCCCATCTGACACAAATTATGACGTAGGCTCTCCTACTTGAGGAGACCTTAGGGTGACACCCCTCCCAAGTGCAATGGAGATCATCAACCTAGGCCATGGGCCTTCCTGATCACCCGTCGACCCTGTCCAGGTAAGTATGTTGTAATAGCTGCCATCCCTTTGGTTTTATAACCCAGCTTCCCCCATTCTCCTTTTTCCTTTCCCGATGTGGGACTTTTAGTGGGTTAATATATATATACACACACCCCTTCCTCTTCCCACGCCCTAGTCTACTTTTTGCCATATCTTATCTACTTTTCTTATCTATCGAGTTACTTGTCCTGTTTGATACTCTACATCTTCAAGACCCATAAAGAAGAGTATATATGGGAGTACAGCTCCACAAGAGACGTGTCCTTTTTGGCCAAGAAAAAAAAAACAAGAGATATATAGATGTTGTCTTCACTGTATCCTTGGCGACTTCAACCCCTAGAGGTAATAGGCAGCTATAGAGTGTAGAGTTTTTCCTAGTAATCTGATTAGGGACTTCAATCATCTACAAAGGAAAAGCTCATCTTCAAATTTTTGAGATACAGAAGGGTTCTTCAATTTGAGAAAAAAGCTGTTCAACTTGAACCAGTCTTCAAGTAACAGGATATGGGGTTCGATTGAAAACGCGATAGAGAATTTACTTTTACACAAATCAAGGTAAATATATTGAGGAGATTATCTCGTTTTGCTGAAAAACACTACTGAATGTGTGTTTGATTTTTGGAAACGTCGTTCCAAACAAGCACATGGTAGTTATAATGGAAGTGATTGTTATTGCGTGGAATAATTCATTGGAGCAAGCATATTCTGTGGTTCATGTATGAAAATAAGCGTATCTCAATGCTCATTTTTAATTGTCAATGTTAGTTTTTTAATAGAATGTGGCAGCCTTACTCTATTTTAAAACTTTAAGAATAATATCATTATTGAAGAAAAATTTCCAAGACAAATTTACAACTTAACATTTGGAAAAAAAAAATAGGTTCTCCGAATTACATTTGGAGGGATCATTGCAGGTCCTTCATGAAAATTTGCAGTATTCTGATCTGCAACTATATCAAATTGAAGGTTAAACCAATGGAGAGAACAGCATCTCAGTATTCACAAAAAAAAAAGGAAAAAAAAAACACGAGGCAAGGGACACTACGCCACCAACTATTGATTGATAAATGGTAATCCATTTAAGCATGTATTATATTCTTTTGTTTTCATCTGTTAGTATTTTTTTTTTTTGGATAACCTAACTGTTCATATTTTGGCACAGCTACTTTATAACTTGAGATATCAAAAAAAAAAAAAAGGAAATTTGTGAGATGCACAAAGAGGTCAGACAAGATACATAGAAAATATTGGGTCCATTTGAGAAAGCGGTGAGAAAGCGGTAGAGAAGTACTTTTACGTAAGCCAAGATAAATATACAGAGGATATTGTCTCGTTTTACGAAAAACATTGTTGAACGTACTTTTAGGTGAGAGTTAAATATTTCCAAACAAGCATATTAAATAAGTCGGAGTAATCATTGTTTTCTTATATTTCCATATCTATAATACAATAATAGTCATAACCTAAATGAGCGGATCACAATATAGCCTAATCCTTACTCTAATACATATTGATTATTCTATAACAAGTTTATTTATTTTAACCTTACCATGCTTCATGTGGGTATATGTCTGTCATGCATAGTTCCCTATTTGAATTTAAGTTTAAAGAATTATTGAAGAGAGGCATTGGAATAAAAGAAATAATACAAAAAAGGGCACACTCAGACTCTATCAATAAAGAATAAAAATTTAAAATAAATAAAAATGGTGTAGATAAATACACATAAATTCCTTTGTTTTTTTTTTTTTTGCCAAGTTGCAGTGGAGGGTTGGAGAGCATGGTTTCTCTCATATCCATTATGGATCGTGTACCTCATCTTTAATCCTTTCTACGGGTATTTTTTTAAAATTAGAAGTCATTGATTATAAAAATAGATCCTTTTAGTACCGTGTATTTTTTTCCCCTTTTGGTACCTTTTCATATAAATTAGAAAAAGGAAAAAGTTGTAAACAAAAACAGCACCAAAAAGGGAAAATTCACAATATTTTTATCTCATGCATGATTTTGAATAATCGCGATCAAACCATTGTTGAACTTGGACGTTGTTAAGTGGCCATATCCGTAAAGAAGGGATTCAAATATTAGTTTGGTTGTATTATGAGGAGTTAACTCATTTGTTAGATTCAATCTATAAACCTTTTTTAGCTAAATATACTTATTTTTTAATAGATGTAATTTTATTTAAAATATTATCAGATATTTTTATTATTAAAGATTTTAACTTTAGTTCGTTGAGGAATGATTTCCTTTCATTGCGTCCGACCCCATTTGTTTAGTTCAATTGAACTTGTAAAATGAATTTTATATTAAAATTTGGACATTGAATTTTTAATCTTTCCCCAGAAAACAAAAGATGTGACTGCACAAGATTTCGCTCAAACCCGGGAGAATTTTCTTGAAGGAACCGTTGGGATTAAGACGCACCTTTTGGGGAACGGGGAACCCCAATTCATTAAAATCACGTTTATGGCCCCCAACGTAAAGTTGAAGTACATGTACGGAAGGAGTTTAAACTCATCACTGTCCGGTGCTTTTTATAAATTGAGATAATTTTTTTCATATATTCATCTCATAAATTATAAAAGTATTTCTCTAGTTTCTTGTACGGCCACGAAATTCATTGAAATCACTAATGTATAGATCATTGGGTCATCACTGGTCCCATTTAGGAAAGATGTGAAGAAGTTTTTTCATATAAGTCGAAATAAATATGTGAAGAAGATTATCTCAATTTTTATAAAAATACTGTTAAAAATGCACGTAAAAAAAACTTACCCAAATAGGCAAATACTCGTACTATTGCATTAAAAGTTATTTTTCTGGCCGCGCGTTTAGCAGGAGCCGTAAGGACTTGCTTCTGCGTTCCATTCCAACCTGTATATATAAAATTGAGAAATTTAATGAGAAATCTTAAATAAAAAATTTATTTAATAAATGATCCTAATTTTAAAAATATTTATTAAAAAGTTGATAACATAAGGTGTTATCAATACAGTGTAGGATGTTATCAATATATCAATAAAATTTTTTAATAAATATTTTTATAATTGAGACCATCCATTAAATAAATTAATAAATTCCTCCTAACGAATTTCCCTGTAAAATTTCTCGCGAGCATTTCGACGTGGGTGTGATCCTCAAATTTGAAGCTAAGGAAGCCGATGACCGGCGTAACGATGTCGCCTAGCGGGATGAGCCTTGTCTGCAGAGGAGGAGCAGCAACCTCTCAAACGGTTCTCATTACTGGTGTCAGTAAGGGCCTCGGAAGAGCCCTTGCCCTAGAATTGGCCAAACGAGGTCACACTGTAATCGGATGTTCACGTACCCAGGATAAGCTCAATGCACTTCGATCGGAACTTTCTGCCGCCCTTGCTGCTTCCGATTCTTCGTCATCCGTAAAGCACTTGTTGCTCGATGCCGATGTGGTTAGTAGTCTTTATCTGTCTTGCTTCGTTTTCCGAATTCGTTTCAGATAGGTGCTTGTGATAGAATGACGTTTGCGAGCGGTTGGAGAAACTTCAAGTGTGTTAAGTATAAACCACTTTATCCATTGCTAAAAGTTCCCTTGTTCATTTCTTTTGGATTCAGAGATTGGATAGCAGCGTTGAGCGGCTGGCTCGCACTGTGATGGAGAAAAAGGGTGTTCCTGATATTATTGGTGCGTATCCTTAGTTCATCATGATTGTTGCATTTGCTTTTTCTTTCCTTATTCTGGGTGTGAGGAAATTGAAGGTATAATTGTGTTAAAATCTAGAATGTGAGTTACAAGAAAATTAAGCTTCTTGCTTTAACTGGAGATGATTCCATTTCTCGGCACCAGCAGCTAGCATATACAGCAATGACTTCGGAGAATTTTGAATTTTATATTTTTATTCAGTTGTATCTGAGATTTTTTTTTTGCCATCTCTTTGGCTTTCAGCAATTTTTTTTGGGGTTGTCCCTTTTGTTGTTTCAAAGGGATTAGAAAGCTATATACGAGCGTTGTCTATCCTCTGTTGATTTGTTGCTTCCTGTTTTTCTTTTCGTTCTTTTTCTGGAACAAAAGATATTAATTGCATGTTGTCTGTGGAAATTTGGTGAAGAAATTGATCATCCTCCGTACATGATGCTGGTTTACAGTTCGCAAGAATACTATTGAGATTTTGCGGCTAGTATACCTGTTGAGTTGCCCTACACAAACGACAGGAAGGAAAATTATATTTTCATGTCTGACCTCAAAGAAATATGCAATTTCTTTATTCTGTATTACAAGTTGTAATTATTCAGAGCAAAAGGCTTATTAGCTCAACCAACTGATGGATTTTAGGCTTTATAACCTTCTTAAGTCAGTTTATCTTGGTTATGATATGTGTCTGTTTGATTTTTGTCATTTATCATCTGGTGCTTTCATGCTTTGGGCAGTGTGATATACTAAAGCAAAGGGCACAATCAGTAAATAATGCAGGAACCATTAATAGAAACAACAAACTCTGGGAAGTTCCTGTTGAAGAGTTTGATAATGTAATTGACACAAATCTCAAAGGAACAACCAATATATTGCGTCACTTCATCCCTCTTATGATCACAAGGAAGCAAGGAATCATTGTCAATTTGTCGTCTGGATGGGGAAGAGCTGGAGCTGCACTGGTTAGTTGGGCATATAGTAGTCTTTTATTGCTAGGTCAATATTTGGTTGTCTCTATAATAATGCAGATACCATAAACTTTTTCCTGTCTTAATGGAGTTCTTAAACAGAAATTTTCATGAAAGTGGCATGCATCTTACTTTTGTTGTTTGATTGTAACCATCTTGTTTTTCAAAGGTAGTGGCTGGGACTTCATGGTGCTTTTTGGTGAAAACATTGTAGCAATGGCGAGGGGAAGTCTGAAAAAAAGTTGTTTAAGAGATGAATTGAGCGCTTCTTTAGGTGGAAGACATATAGCAGTTCTTATGATTGAATTCTCAAATACCTTTTTGGGCGTTCTTGCCTATTTCTGGAAATGAGCCACAAATTTGTTCTTGGCAGACTGTTCTTGCATGATTTACCAGATTCCTATGATCTGATCTTGGTTTTCAATATTATAAGTCTACGTGCATACGTGACTCACCATGTCCAGCTTTTACAACTGCCTGCATCCTGCATCGGTATCTACTGATATTTGACATTCTAGCATTGTGCAACAGGTTGCTCCTTACTGTGCATCAAAATGGGCTATAGAAGGGTTGACTAGGTCAGTGGCAAAGGAGTTGCCTGAAGGAATGGCAGTTGTAGCCCTTAATCCAGGTGTAATAAACACTGAGATGCTTGCATCATGCTTTGGTAATTCTGCTGCTCTATATCAAGCACCTGAAGCATGGTATAAATTTTTCTTCAAGATTATTATGTTAGTTTGGTTGCAGCATTTTTTCTATTTGCATGAAAGGACATTGTCCCATGTTTCCCTAACTGTTCCTCCTCCTGTGTTCCTATAAATATGTTGAAGACTACCCTTTTCTTTTATGCCTCCTTTTGTTCCGTTTGCAAGAAAGTATAGAATGATCAGATGATCTGAACCATTATCTGATGCAGTTATTTAATTTTTTATTGTTGGGAGTTGGAGGGCGGTCAGACCAAATAGAAGAAATTGCAGAAGACTATTGGAATATGATGGGATGTTTATTAGAGATATAATGGAACTATTTTCACTTTACAACTAAGGCTTCTGTTGAAACATCTCTTGACAAGTTATTAAACCCACGATGATCACAAGGTCAGAAGCTCAATCACTTGCTCTATAAGTAAAATGCTCCGAACTTGTGTTTCATCCATATATCAAGCTCAAATGGCTTTCCACGTGCGAGGGAATGTGTTGAAATCATAATATAAGAAACTAATCGTAGCCTTGTGATACTGGGTAGATCAGGTTTAACCGTAGACATCAGTTGATTTTGTGTGTAATGGCCATAGCTTCTTTTGCTTTCATTTTGAGCTTTCAACTATGTGTGTGTGTTTGATTTGCTCCTGTATTTCAGGGCTCCAAAGGCAGCAACCATGATACTCAATCTCACTGCAGCAGACAATGGTGCGTCTCTCACTGTTTAAGGATCAAGCATCCGCTACCTGGAAGCTTCATTTTCTTGGGAGCTAGGCAGTGCAATGGGTCGATCGTTTTTACTAAGCATTCAGAGCTTGGGAAATTGGTTTAGTCAGAGGATGAATGGAGGTTTTTCTTTTTAATGCATTGCATCACATGGGATGGTGCAGACGAGCTAGGTCTGTATTCTTTATATTGACGTCAGTTCGCATGTGAGGAGACGGACTGTAGTTTAACTCGTGAGAGAATTGTCTAGATTGATTGTAGTGAACAAGTAGGCATGAATTAATGCAGATAAGAATATACGATCACGTCAAAATGTATCTTGTTGGCTGCCTGTTGATTTTTATTTTTATTTTTTTAGTCTTTTTTTCATTTTGAAATCTTTGTATCAATGGAGTTGGAAATTTTCATTTGACTCCAGTCATACAACTGTGTTGATATTACCCCTTTTTTTGCCGAAAACTCTTTATTTGAATTTTTTTTAAACAACAGACTTGCGTTTCACCTTTAGACTAATAACGTACTCTAGCAGGACAAAGCTGCTTGAAATATTTGTTGAACTGTTCATCTTGATTTTTGTTCATGAATATCATCTTGAACTGTTCAGCGACTCTTAATTTGTGGGTTTTAAGTCATACAAGGAATCTTTAAAAAGATGAAATTTATGCAAATCTTGTGTTCCTTAACTTCCAAGTTAAAGTCACATCTGAACGACAAATAGATAATAGAGCCTCTCGCTACCTCCCAATGGGTTCGTGCAATTCACAGACTATTTGCACAAGCATCGACGGTGTCCCATGTTGAAGCAATGAACCTAAACTGTCCATTCTAATCATACGGAAAATTACCCTCTAGAGTCATCACCAAAAAAAAAAAAAATTACCCTTGAGAGTTTAATCCAAAGGCTAATAAAAGTGCTATTGAGAGATGACAAATTAAAGCAAAAATGTTCACTTGATGCGTGCCAATACAATTTATCCTCTGGTAATCAATCACATTGATACAAAACAATTACATATATTAGAGGAAAAAAATGTCGGGCAGACACTATCATCTTGCCCAACATTGTCCCCAAACATCCAATACGGGTAAAAGTGGAGAAACATGTATGGCGATAATATGATATGGCTGTATTAGCAATCCTTATCTACACATCTAACTCATTTCTAATAACTTGAAGAGAGGATGTAGAACTGTCAATACAATGCTGGAAAAAACTCAAGCATCCACCCAACAAGAATACAAAATTAAAAAAAAAAATCCGAATGGATATGTAGCTTTATCTAATATCTGGAACCAGATGGAGGTGCCGGTGGCAGCCGAGTTGGTGTTCGGCGACTGCTAGAATTTGAAACTGAACTTGTATCACCATTTTGAGATGGGTCACTGTATCGTCTACTGTGTCCACCAGATCCGAACCTAGATGATGAGTCGATGGAACCATTTGCGGCAGCATCAAATGCAGATCTCCAATCACTACCAGACGAGGAACCATAACTAGCGCCACTTTCTGCATAATTGACTTGTTATAAATGTATAGAGAAGTGAACCAAATTATGGATAAAATCAAGATGATAGTGCTAATACAAAATTTATGTTCTAGACAATAGTTACGGCCTGCAGAATGTTACACAATCACAAGATTAAAGGCATTCAGGCAATTAAATATTCCTCAAGGATGACAATAAAATTTACACGCAAAAATTGAATTTATGAAAGAGAAGTACAAATTTATCCAATAACCCACTTAAGCCTTTCAAATGAAAAGATTTTAACGTGGCATAAATTTAAACTCGTATAAAAAATATCCATTTCAGGCTTTTAACATCTACTAGCATGCTTAAACCTTTGTGAAGTGACAGCTTGTAATGTCATTATTTTGTTGTCAAGTGCACAAACGAAGTTTATGTGCCACCAGCCAACATAAAAGGCAATGCAATTGTATGGGGAAAACCCTTGAATGGGGAATCATATTGATCACCATAAATCCACGATATAAATTGCTCTGATTTAATTCAATAATGCATAACCAGAAAGTGCATGCTTGCAGAAACATTACCTGTTGCGCTACCTTCATCAGACCAATTGGATGCTGCAGCCGCTCTATTGTCATGGACACTAAGCTGCCTAGTTAGCTTTGAAAGAAGGGAGGACTGTTTCTGAATGCGCTCCCTTTTACGCTTTACATTATGGTCCTCTTGGAGCAGCTCTTCAATTTTTGCCGAGCTTTGTGCACTGTCAATGACAAAAATGGAAGCAAGTTCAATAAATTTTCCTTATGAAGTGAAAAATAATCCTGAAAAGAATTTGAAGTAGCATAGACATCATAAAATTACAACAATTGATCATTATCCAAAATGTCCTATGGGATCTCCAATATACATCCAAGAAAAGCAATAAAGCATGAGCAGAAGTTATTAATGCAGCCCTTAGGTTGCTAGAAGTTTTGAATATCTTTGATGCTCAAAGGATGAAATATCCAGAGGCAGTACATCACATAATTTATTCTATGAAGTGATGCACTCGTTAAGCAGTAGGGCAGAGGGGACAGCTCTAACCTGACAGAACTGTATAACTGGTTAAGCATGTCTTCTTTGGCTTTCTCCACTTGGCAAAGAACAACTGCCTGCTCAACCAAAACGAATTGATTTTATGGACACTGAAGAGCAACATATGCAAAGAGAGAAAAATACAGTACTTGATAAAGACACTGACCTTGGGGACATTAGCTGCAAGACTGTTAAGAACAGCTTCAACATAACCACGCACTTCTTGGGCCATCCATCTGAGCTCCTCTTCTGGATCCACAGGTCTTCTAGTCATGGTATCCTATAAAAGAGGGTAACACGAACAACTTTTCAGAAATGATGCGAGCAAATTCTAGACAACAGCAGTTAGATGGGTCACTGATAATAGATTGGAAGAGATGCTCTGCTAGTAAAAAAGCTACCTTCATTCCAAATATAAGGGCTTGTTTGGAAATTCTTTTCAGAATAGCTTTTACAGATTCTGAGGCAAAACCTAGGTTTTAGAAAGTGATGAGCTTGTTTGGCATTTAGATTTCAAAACCTAGGTTACAAAACCTCAGTTTGAAACCTAGGTTTTCTCTTTCCTACTTTTTCCTCTTTTCTCTTTCCTACTTTTTCTTTCTTTCTCTTTCTTACTTTCCTCTTTCCTACCCACCTTTGCCTCGGAATCCGTAAAAGCTATAACTTCCCAAACATAAATCAGTTTTCAAAACCTAGATTTTACCTCAGAATCAGTGAAACCTAGGTTTCAAACCTGGTTCCCAAACAAGCCCTTATGTGATAGGAAACCTAGGCCGATTAGGAGTGGTTTTGCTTCTGTTTAAATTAATTATTATTATGCTTTAATTAATTATTGTTATTTAGTTTGTGTTAGCAAGATAATAGGAGCACTAACAGGTAGTTAGTGAGTAGTGGTTTCAGTCATGGGTAGTGGTCCTAAGATGTAGGAGGTAGTTGTGTCTCTATTGCTCTATATATAGTGTGGCCTACTGTATTCAAAGGACATGAATTGAATGAATGAATTAGTGTTGTTTACAG
>JANTPZ010098254.1:0-65832 GCA_025593235.1 Vachellia pachyceras
GTAATTACCAATCTGCCAGAAAAGGAATTAGAGAAAGAAAGTTGCAATTAGCAAACATAAAATTATCTCAAACTCAAATCAGATCTAGCCATACACCAGGTAACCATTCAATGTTTAAAAAGCATTACTCACTCCATCAGAAACCCTGGTAATGGAACACGTTCATTCATCTTATTCCAGAGGGTCTAACACTGTATCAATCATGCAAGTTGATGATCAAGAATTCTACAACCAGATACACAGACAGTCCAGCCAGTAATGAGCTTCCCAAATTTCATCTTAATCAGCACAAAACAAGTGAATTAAGAAATAAGGAAGAAAAACTAACTAAAGCAGTGACAGAAACAATATAAGGAATAAGGAAGAACTAACTAAAGCAGTGAATTAAGGAATAAGGAATAAGGAAGAACTAACTAAAGCAGTGACAGAAACAATATAAGGAATAAGGAAGAAAAACATCTCCAATAAAGGCAACCCACTTTTGAAATCAGTCATATATTGTGAACTTAAGCAATAAGGAAGAAAAACATCTCCAATAAAGGCAATCCATAACCATTAACCACAATACATAATCCATAATCAACAATATATAATCCATAATCCATAACCACAATACATGATCCATAATCAATGCATAATCAATAATCAACAATCCATAGTGATGATTTATTCAAGATGAAATAAGAGGGTTTGAAGCGATTTCTGAAACTATTGAAACATCCTCCTCCTTTTGCTCCGCTTCATCTGTCACAAATAATGGACAAGTAAGAAGTCAAACTTACTAGTTTACACTTTTAAAAAAATGAGTATACAAAAATATTACCACTACATTGAAAACCCATAATCCAATTACGGGTACAGATAAGAGCTTGAACGTTTTCTGGAAGAATACAGCTTCGATACTTTGTAAGGACTCGTGAACCAATGCTAAAGGCTGATTCACTAGCAACTGTGGTAATTGGAATACTAAGAACATCACAAGCCATCTTTGCAAGACATGGAAAACGAGTTGCGTTATTCTTCCAGTATTCCAAATCATTGAATACAACGAGCTGCGTTATATCGAAATAAGAAACTTGTTAAATTTTATGTCTTCGTTCTGCAAATCAAAAGCATGACTCACGAAGACGAAGATGACGACCCAGTTACCTGAATGATACACAAATCAAAAGCATGATGCAAAAATCCAAGAACAGAGATCGAATTTCCTCGAAGTGACCTGCAAAGACGAAGATGACGACCCACGATCACGAGCAGAGATGGAGGAACAGAGAATCTTCGAAGTTTGAATGGAGATGAAGATGAACAGTTGAACAAGCAACTCACAAACTCGACAGAGATCAGACGATGACGACAGAGCAACTTCAGCGAGAGACCGTAGACGGAGTGGCCGAATAGACAACGACGGACTGGTAAGCTTCAACTGATGAAAGCTTCGACGGACTGGTAAGCTTCAACCCTTCGATGGACTGGTAAGCTTCGACCCTTCGACGGACCGATCGACGAGACAGACGAAAACTTCGATGGAGTGGAAGACACTGAAAGCTTCGACGAAGGCGTCGTGGCTTGTAGGGATGGATTGGACGATAGAGCCTGGAGGACGATGCTCGATGATTTGGGATTTAGGGTTAGGTCAACAGTGTCTGAGTCTGAGTGAGAGCTGAAGTCGTGAGTGTGAGTGAGTGAGAGACCAGATTCCAGAGCCTTCTCCCTTCTGCATGTGAGTGACGCGGTGATGGTGACTGAGTGCTTTTTTAATTAGAAAAAAATTTTAAAAAAATAAAATGAATATGGGCTAACCCGCCAGCCCGCAGGTTAGCCCGTATTAACCCATGGCCCATATTGGTCGAGTCTGTGCAGCCAGACTTTTTACGGGCCACAAAATTACCAACCCGAACCCGTTCCAGCCCGCAGGTTGGCGGACTCAACCCACGGGCTGGACCCATTTTCCCACTTCTAACCAAACCTATGTTTCATAACTAGCTTTCAAACAAGCTCTTAGTGTGTGTGTGTGTGTATACAACCTCTCAGATATCTCACATGATTCCAAAATGAGGCATAACTATAATTTGTATTTTTGATCTTTTAAACTAGAAGTGCATTAATTTATTTACTACCACAAACCCCCCGTTCAACACTGTACTCTTGTCATCCATGGAGCTTGTATGGAAGAAATAAGTATTAATGTTATCATATGACAAGGGTGTGTCTAGTAATCCGTTGGGAGAAATGAGTTTACGGATTTCGAGATATTTTATGGATTTCAAGATTTTTTACGGATTTTAAGATGTTTTTTTCTTGGTTTCTGTGTATTGTTGAGAACAAGTTTTCACAAACATGCGCTAATTGTCTTGTAAACCTATTATCATTCCTAATATGGGAAATTCTTGGTGCGCTCAATCAACAACTTCTCTTCACTCATTCACCGATTTTTACCTTACAACTACTTCATGTCTAAATATATAGTGCCCGTTTGAAAATACGGTTGAGAAGTATTTTTACGTAAGTCGAGATAAATATATGAAAGAGATTATCTTATTTTGCGGAAAAACACTATTAAACGTGCGTTTGACTTTTCTTATTGCTAAACAAGCCCATAATCTTAAACTTCATTAGCTTTATTTGAGATGTGTATACATATATATTATCATTTCATCAAGAGTCATGACCCATGATCTCGGGAAGGTCAGCGGCTTATGCTTTTGGCAAATAATTGCTAAGTAACAGATATTTGCGGTTATTTAATTTGCATAACCTTTTAAAATTTTCATTTATATCACATCTTGTAACATTTCATATTCCGAAAAATGGAAGAGTTCGGTTATCTGATATCTCTAAAGCTCATGTGCATTTTTTTTTTAAAGATTTTATAGCCTTCGTCCGACACGCTTATAGATATCAAACTATACATGCAAAGTAAATGTTGTGCTTGTTTGGAAATATCGTTTCCTAAATGGTGCACACATTCTTGAAATCTGTAAAAAACATCTTGAAATTCATTAAAACCATCTCGAAATTCATAAAACTGATAGAAGGTTGTAACTTTAAGCCGGTAATGCTTATCCATTTAATTAAAAAATTACTGCAGTTAGCCTTTGTAATGTAATGGGATTTTGGTTTGAATTTAATAATGAGGTTTTATACTTGAATTTAGACTAAATAATTATGAAACTACACTAACTAAAATCAACTATATATGAAACTACATACAGCAAAATCAAAATTTGAACAAACATTGGCAACTAGAAATGATATCAACCTGGGCTTCCAAAGGGCGCTTGGCAATGTCACAGTAGCTGCAACATAAATCTAGGCCATTCAAATAGGGTTGGAAGTCTGTTGGTCCTTGCATCCAAGTCTTCTCAGATTTTTGAGAAGCGATCAACATTCTGCTTAAGGATCGAGGTCATACCTATCAGTATTGTCAAGAAATTGAAGCAATTAAGCACCTCATTTATAGAGACTGAGATATTAAGGTATACTATACATCTAGGGAAAGCCTAATGTGTGCCAACACGCTGGTAAAAGAAACTCATCCAGAAAACCCTCATATACATCTCTTTCTGCGGGCACCACCAAGTTGCCGGGAACAACTCCTAATTGATGTGAGGATCACAGTTTCTCATCTCAACTAAATCCTCTTCCTTTGTATCAAGCCTAACTTACCTCTATATTAAAACAAAGTGACATCAACCCTTTTACCATCCTCAAAAAAAAAATGGTCAAACAATTTTCAATATTTTAGTTTTTAAATTTTTTGACAATCCTTTTAAATATTCATTTTTAAGATATTTCATATTTTCAGTGAGTAGTTGAAGCCATCTTCACCTAATCTCCAAGCATCAACGAGATACTCCCTTATCCTTGCCACATGTACTGGACGTTCCCCCACAAAATGCTTACCCGGGGGACTTCTCCCTCTCTGCTCTTCCGAGAGCCTCCGCTAGTTGAAACCCACAGAAATTAGAAGCATATTATATATCTACCCCCAAACGCCCGAATGGGTAAGTACTCCGATGCTCATGTTTGTCAATGTTTGAGTCTGTTGTTAACTTGCCGGCGAAATCTTTCGGTCACCATTACCAATGGCCGGCACATAACCGGAGAACAGTTCGTGCATGAGGTAGTGGCCTTGGCCTACGGCCTTCAAGAATTGGGAATCAAAGCAGGTGACGTTGTCGCCATCTCTGCTTACAACAGGTACCTTTCCAATTAATTAAGCTTCCGCTCCGATTACCCCTTTTATTTTTGTTTTTTTGGGGCCGGTGCTTCCGTTGGGACTTGTGCCCTAGCTGCTTTCTTTGAGAGATACTGGTGGGTTTATTCACATAAGTCGAGACAAATATGTGGAGGGGATTGTCTCATTTTACAGAAAAACACTGTTGAACGTGCTTATACCAGCAACGTTTTGCCAAACAAGCACATTGATAATTTATGCGCTTTCTCACTTCTGAAATGAAGTTTGATCAAGAACTTTCAATGTTGATTTGTATGGCTTGTTCTTGGATGGGGTGGGTCCCAACAGAAATATATATACATATATATTATGCGACTTCCGGTTAGTTAAGTTTTTTTTTTAAAAAAAATCATGGAAATTAAATACATTATTTATAAAAAGTTTATACAACACCTAACTCGGCTGAGTTTTTTCCCTGAAAAATATAAAAAGTTAAATAAAGTATTTATGTTTTCTTTAAAAAATTTAAAAAAGTGAAATAAAATATTTTATAGTATCTATATTCATTTCTTAAACTAATTTGTTTGAAACATGAATCATATAGAATCTAATTATTTTTATTTAATTTTTTTCAATCTCCTGTTGCAAAAGTAACCTGGTTAAGCGGAGTAACATATTATATATCATTTCTTATTACATTAGCAAGCATCCTTTTTCCCCCACTCGGTACTTAAAATGGCCGTAATCTGTCCCAGCATCTCATAAAGCTGGTTAGTGGTAACACTGTAGATTTTGTAGGAGAACAGTGTTAAAAATTAAGAAGATAAATAGAACACTTTTTCCTCAAAATATCTGGTTTAGCTCTCGTACTTCATTACAATTTAATTTAGCAAATTATTCTCTTATTTTGAAATGCTTAATTATGCAAATTTAATTATTCATGCAAATTTTTTCTTTCTTTCGTTACATAAAATTCAAGTCGTCTTCCACTGAATTTTAATAAAATAAAAATTTCTGGTTCTTTTTAGGGGAATTAATATCATGTTTCAAAGAACAGATTTAATACCAAAAAGTCTCAATGATAACTTAGAAATATAAATATGATGTCATTTCTTGTTCTGAAACTTTTTATGGCATGCTCTTTACTTGTTATCAGATTTTTGGGTAATTAAGTCACGCCTTCTTTTTTATATATAGCTTTAAAACATTTTATACCAATACTCTTATTTTGTGATTTTTGAAATTTCGGCCTGGTGCATTTGGCTTTGCATTATGTACTAGAATCCTCTGAATACGCTGGTTGGTGACAAACATGAACATTGCTCACTTTAAAAGCATCTCTACTTGACGTTGAACTTTTGGCTTGCATTTTACTCTAATGGAAACATTAAATTTGTGTGCTGGTTTGCGATGTCATTATGGATCAAAATCTATTGGTGTAAAATAGTGATTTGACTTGAGCAGCGTGTGATGTATAATGACCCTATTTAGGAATGATCATGAGGAGCCTAAACCAATGTTCAACAGTGTTTTTCTATAAAATGAAATAATCTTCTTCACATATTTACCTTAACTTGCGTAAAAGTATTTCTTTATCGTGTTACTAAACGAGCACAATAACGCATTAGAAGTTTTAAGTTGCACTGTCTCACTTCAAGATAATGATGAACTTAATAAAATAAAAAGGGGTACTTAAAAATTGTTCTTTTACATCTAGTTAAGATTTCAAAATTTTATCCTTCTTACTTGAGTTTTCTTGGCTATATATATTGTGTATTTTCCCCCATGAAGCCAGCAGAAAAGGCAGGTTGATGATATGCCATTTGAACATATTATATGCCAAGAAACATCGATTGATCTCTTCTCTTTTCCTTCTCAGTGATTTGTATCTGGAGTGGTTATTAGCTATTGCATTTGTTGGAGGGATAGCTTCTCCCCTGAACTATCGATGGGTGAGTAGATTTTCTGTGGACATGATTGATCCTTTTAGATGAGTGATGAATTATCATTGACTTGATTTTCTTCCTTCTTAAGTTGTACACTATGGAGCCATGCTTCTGCCAAGATGGCATTTCTACACTATATTTGAAAGTGATTTTATTTCAACTTTAATTTCATAATCATCAAGTGATAAACTAAGTTAAATATGAACTTGCATCTATCTATTCACACAACACACACTATGGTACATTGTCACACATATGAATATGATTGTAATACAGGACAAGAAGGAATTTAATTTTACGTTTGGAAAGTCATTTCCTGTCTCTTTGAAACCATGTTGCATAAGTTTTTTTTATATTCTGTCTTATTTGTATGCTCAATTTCCTTTTCCATAATGTATGTTTCCAACTAATTCTAATGTTAAGCTTTCCATCTACTTTGCCTATTAATTTTCTTCCCCCCCCCCCCCCCCAGAGCATTCAAGAGGCAATATTGGCAATTAACTCAGTGAGGCCAGTGATGTTGGTTACTGATGAGAGTTGTTGCACCTGGTTCAAAAACTTGCAGAAAAAGGATATTCCATCTCTTAGGTGGCATGTCTTTATAGGCTCCCCTTCCTCAGATTTTAGCAAGAAGCGGAATGGTAAGAATATTGCTGAAAGTTTTTTGACCAATGTAAAAATATGCTGCATGAGGCATCTTCTTCTTGTATTTTCTTTTTTCTTTTTGGCTTGAATAAGCTGTCTTGACAATTGTTTTATTATTTGGCAGTACTGACTCCAGAATTACTAAAGAAGCATCTCACAAAGCTTCCGCCATTCCATTTCTCTTGGGCTCCTGAAGGTGCCGTCGTAATATGCTTCACTTCAGGTTCAAGGCTTATTGTTGCGTTTTCTAGAGTACCTATCATATGCTTGTGGCTTGTGTGTTTGTAAACAAGCGATATAACCTGAAAAGTGGTGCTGAGACCACTTAGTTAAATTTCTGCTGCCAGGATTGCAGGATTTGTAGTTATTGAGAACCTTTACCAATTGAATCATATGACGTAAGGAAATAAGCTCTTCTCAATTTGTGCAAGAAAAAAGTTCCTGGCAAGCATTCATTATATTCTATGGTATCGCAGCATTAGTAGGCATAAGTAAAAGCATTAGTTTGCCAGGTTGAAAATATTGATCGAAATGATTTTTTATGACGGGATTTAGGTTATTGGTGAGAACAACTTATCATGCAATAATCATTTTACGTAGAAATGAAGATTGTTTTATTAAATGGATTTTTAAGTTTTGCATATCAATCCACTAAAAGCATGTTGGATGGAATACTTTAAAAGGGGAAAAAACGTTGAAGTTTATTGAGTTATTCTGAAAAGAAGGGTTTAGTAGATGCCATTATAAATCTTGGTTATGGTATTTTTGTTCTAAGATACGAAATGTTCCATCCAAAGTTCCAAAAATGCTGTTTGATATCTGAACGAATATAATTAGGGGACTGATAGTGCTTTTTGATAAACTGAACTAAGGATGTTACTGCACATATTACAGCACCTATCTAATGTGAAAATTTATAAGCTCACAACATTTATCTTATTTTTGCTGTCAACTCAAACTCAAGGAACAACGGGAAAACCCAAGGGAGTCACCCTAAGCCATGCAGCTCTGTTCATACAATCTCTAGCAAAGATTGCCATTGTTGGGTACACTGAAGATGATGTATGCCTTTCTTGTTTTAGTTTGTGAAATCTTACTAAGGACTGTAGGTAATATATCAAAAAAAAATGCCACATAACATCCATGAAATTTGAGATCAAGATGTCAGTATACCATACGCCTCCTTGCTTGATAATTCAAGCCAAAAGAGTTAAAAGCAAAGTTTTTCATGATTTTTGCATTTTCTTTTTGTAACAGATCTATCTGCATACTGCTCCATTGTGCCATATTGGTGGATTGTCATCGGCAATGGCCATGCTAATGGTTGGCGGTTGCCATGTCTTGATTCCAAAATTTGATGCCCAATCGGCTGTTGATGCCATAGAGCAATATGCTGTCACATCTCTAATCACAGTTCCTGCAATAATGGCTGATATGGTGTTCTCAATTAGGTATATTCTTGTTGACATGTGCAGAGTATCACTGGTGATTGGGTTTATAAAACTAACAGCTTTAATTTTAATATAAAATGTTGCTGCATTCACCTTTCTATCATTTATATTCTGCAATCACAATGCTGAATTAACTAATAATAATGGCAAACAATATGTAAGCCCCTAAACTAAAGGTTAGTTACAATTTTGTTACCTAAAGATTAAAATGTAAAATTTAATTCCCCCCCCCCCACACAAAAAAATCAAAGGAAAAAAACTGTGATGATTGATAATTATAGATATAAGTCAAAACTAATGCTTAAAAGTCAAGTGATTGTCACATAATACTTTATGTTTTGATTTTCCTTTTGGATTTCTCCCATGCTTAAGGTACCATGTGACATTTTGACATTAATTTAAGCAATATATAGCATTTTTCACTTTTTGTGATATTTTAAGAAGGATAGTGTCAGTTTTGTTGGACAAAAGACTGTGAATTTAAATTTTAAAACCTTTTCTTGAATGCCTTGCTATTTGCAGCTTGGGTTTCACCAAGAATAATAATTCTGCACCTTCCTTTGTTTAATAAATATAATATTATTGTTTTTTTGGGCCCTCTATCAGGAGCAAGGAGGCCTGGAAAGGTGGGGCATCTGTCAAGAAAATACTTAATGGAGGTGGGAGCCTCTCAAATGATCTCATCGTGCACTCCAGTATATTCTTCCCTAAAGCCAAGATTATCTCAGCTTATGGTAGGTATCTCTTGCTTATGTTTATCCCCCTTTTGCACCATAATTTTTTCTGAATAGCCTTCCCTTAGGAAGATTTTCGTTTGAGACCCCTCAATTGGTAGGTCCTGTTTGTTCAATAAATGTAAGTTCTTACTGGCCTTTCCTTTCTAACTATAATCTGATTCATATGTGTAAGGGATGACTGAGACTTGCTCTTCACTGACATTCCTGACCCTCTATGACTCGACTCAAGCAAACGTTGGTCAGTCCTCTCAGATGGCTGTGAATAGAAGAAGATCTGATATTATAAAATACTCTCAAGGTGTCTGTGTTGGCAAGGCTGCTCCCCATGTAGAACTTAGCATATGTGCAGATGCCTCTGGTCATGTTGGGAGAATTTTAACCAGAGGACCACATGTAATGATCCGATATTGGGGTCAAACTCCAACGAGGCCATTAGATTTAGATTCCTCCTCAAATGAAGTCTGGCTTGACACAGGTGACATCGGATCAATTGATCACAATGGTAACTTGTGGCTTCTTGGACGAACAAATGGTCGCATCAAGAGTGGTGGAGAGAACATCTATCCTGAAGAGGTTAGAGGAAGTGACAATAAACCTACTTGGTTTATGCCTTAAGTTTCCATTTTTCAAAAGGGACACACAAGTAGAACAAAACAAATATTTATATGAATGACGTTGGTATATGGAATTCTAGCATATAAAAGAATTAATGGTTTTGTTATTACCTTGTGTTTTCATAGTTTTAGTCAATTTACATGTAATCTTTATAACTTAAGAGTCCATATCTTATAGTTTCATAAAGACTTAGTTTAGTTCTTGCAAAATTCTATCTTTAAATTTTATGTTTTGTTTATGAGCTATGCATGTTTAGAATATCAAAATAGCACATGATGAACCAGTTAAGATAACACCACTTGTAAAAATTTAGCTGTGATGAAATCGTAAATTATTAAATGAATGGGGACCAACAAAATCATTTAATTAAATTAATTCCCTGTTCTTACTTGATTTGTGGACGTTGAAATTTTCATTGAGGTTTAAATATACTGTTTATTTCAAATAGGTTGAAGCAATTCTTCTGGAACATTCTGGAATTGCTGGGGTGGTGATTGTTGGAATTCCTGATGCTCGCTTGACCGAGATGGTAGTTGCTTGTATCCAACCAAGAAAAGATTGGCAATGGTCAGAGCAGTGTGTTTCAGAGTCAGAAGATCATCAGTTATCACCAGAGAATCTTCGGCAATATTGTTTGAAGAAGAACTTGAGCAGGTATCTCATGTTGTTTAATGTTGGATTCAATTTAGGCATCTCATACTACCTTAGCTTCCGTCAATTTGTCCGCTAAGTTTTTTGTTTTAGAGAAATTGAGGAGAAAGGGGGTGCGTTTTAGTAATTCCTTTTCAACTAGATTTGCGTTTTATCTTTTGCATGAAGTTTGAGGAACGAGTCATTTGTAAGTAATGTTGGCAGTAAAAGGAAGAAAATAGAGTAAACAGTAAAATATAAATTCACTAGAAGCCGATATTCAACACCCTGTTGATATTCCTTTTGTCTATTGTTTACTTAGTTATCTTTACTGTTCATATTCTCACATATCAAGTAATGACTTTGCTGTTTATTTCCTTTCAGGTTTAAGATACCAAAAATGTTTGTTTTGTGGAGGAAGCCTTTTCCACTCACTACCACGGGAAAAATAAGGAGAGACCAACTCCGAAAAGAACTCATGTATCAACTGCATTCTTTGCATAGTAAAATTTGAATATCTTTAATTGATTTACTACATGATTATGTACAAATTTACCTTTTTAATCTGATTCATTTTATAGATGGCATAGTTCTGATTGCGTAGCAGGTGAAGATGTTTATTCTAAACTAGATTTATAGACGCAAACTTTAGAATGAAAAGGTTTTAGCTCAAGGAATAGTAAGACGTGTATTACAAATTTAACAAGAGGCATGTTAGAAATGACTTGGAGGTCAAAAATCGAAGAGGAGACAGTGAAGTATCACAATCTACAAAGTTCGATTCTACAAAATAATGGTGAAATTAATGATATAATGCATATTTTATCATCCTTTCTCTCCAACAAATTATACCAAATCGAAGAATAATTTAAAAATTTTAAGAATTTTTAGTTTTTAACTAATTTTCTTAATTAAAAGTAGTTAATAAAATATTATGAAAAATTACCTGATGAAGTAAAACATAGTGGAAGGGCTTCACAAAACACAGGCAATTCACACAGCCAATGAGAAAATGCGGGGCATAGGACTGTAATTCACACAGGCAATTCACATAGTGAAGGGGCTTCACAAAACAGCGAGGTATAGGACTGTAAAAGTCGAGTTCATATGCAAAACACTTGTAATCATATGAAGCTAGTGAAGGGGCTTCCTAAAACAGGGGCAATTCACACGGCCGATGAGAAAATATCTAATAATTCTGAAAGCTATACAAAATGAACATCTCTACTCATCAGACGGTCGACCCTCATTCTGATCCGAAGAAGGCCTGTTTTGGGCATCCTCATCCTTAGGGGTCCTCCCTTTAGGCCTCCTTTCATTCCATCTTGCCCAAACCCACCTTGAAATAAGGAATGCTCCGAAAGCATAAACCTGGAATTGATAGTAAATTATCATCCATCAACATGCTATGCATAACTTTACTGGGGAATACTTAAACTAGTTAAAAAAAATTTAAAAGACATGATAGAGTTGCACAATGATAATACTGTTTAAAAGCCTTATTGCTTGTTGTGACCATATAAATCATAAACCATGTCAATTATCTTGTGCGTGTGTTACAAAAAGTTATACTACCTCAGGTCCTACGGAGGTAGTATTTTGCTTTTACATACATATAACAAGCCAAACCTTTTGCCAGTTGACTAGAATAGACAACTCAGTCAAGGATGGCCTAAAGCCTTGGAAGATACAAAGCTAGCCAAGCGCCATATTCAACCCAAATGACAATCAAATTCAACATAATGTTAAAGTTAAATTTTGCAAGGAAAAAAAGGAAGGCAAGAATCATACATTAAAAAGGGTTGAAGACTGTCAGATTAATTATGAATTTATCAAAGATAGCGATGGCACAGTAATAGATTCACACACCTTATCAACCTATTGGGATATTTCGTAAAGTAAAGAGATTTGACCATCAGAGTAAAGCATCTTAATTAGCTTACTCTAACTAATTTTTCTAGGCCCTCACACTAATTATTTTTCAACTATCATTCAATTTCATGCGTCTCATCCAATTTATCCACACATAGCCTGCCCCCTGTGGCTGCATTGTCTTCCTAGAAATGAACATCTGTCCTTCAGTGAATAACTAAATAGGATCGATAGGGGGAAGCTCCCCAAGCCTCAGTGAGACATGTGGATTTCCAGCTTCTGTGCAACTGATCAGTGGGGTGGTTCAATCCATGATCCAAGGCACTCCAACCAATAGTATAAAATTGTGAAAATAAGTTGACTGCTCGTAGAAATATTTACAGTATCTTGGTGACACATCAATCACTCATTAATCATAACTCCTTTGTTTGAATAGCGAAGTGACCATACTTAATAAATGTATACAACGCAACACAGTTGTGTCACTGCAGATCAAGAGATCATTCAGAATATGCAGGAAGACTAGTCAAAAGGAGCCTGACAGAGTAAATTTTTTGTGCAAAACAAATTTTTAGTTAAATAAGGCTGGTTGGTTCCCAACAAAAATTACAAAGCTTTTAGGATAGAGTTTCCTACAAGACAAACTTAATTTACAGACACAATCTTGGATAAATAATGTGACTTACATAACATGGACTTAAAGAGATATTATAGAAATGCAGATATGGATATAGATTCTTCCAAAAAAATCCTAAACAGATGGTGTGATTGAATAAACTTCAGCTTTATTTCTCTGTTAAATATTTGTTAGTTTATCCTTTGTCCCCTTCATCAATATTCAGAATCTGGTTTCATAATAAAAACCTGCAAGTTATGGTCTGATTATTAAACATGGACCATCTTTTGTGGCCCACCTCTTCGAATTCATAAATATGTAGCCTACAGCTCAGAGCGAATCAAAGCGTTCAAAAAGAGCAAAACAAAACAATACCTGCCAGAGTACAATAGGATTGGAAGTTTTAGCAGACGCAGACTCCTCAGCCTCAGTCTCCAAAGGAGGAGGAACAACCAGCTGGGTTTTCGGAAACCTCACAAAGCTAGGCTTAGCACTATCGTTCCCAGTACCTTCATCACCCACAGTCTCAGTTCGCCTCTCGACCTTTTTACCAGAGGCCTCCACAGGCTTTGAAGGGTTTGGCTTCAAGAAAGGCAAATCAAACTTAAAATTAGGGAAGAAAGGGAAAACGAATCCGGGTGCTTTAGGTTCTTCCTCTTTCATCACGATTTCTCTGTTTTTGGTCATTTTGAAGATGGGGTTAATCCTGAATTCCTCAGACGGCGGAGAGATATCACAGTAGTGAATGAAATAAGAAGAAATATAGAAAGTTGGGAAAAGAAAGAGCAAGAAACTTGAGAGAAATTCGACAAACGGCGGGAGAAGTGGTTGGTTCCTGTCTCTAGAAAACGAAGATGGGGAAAACAGTGTGGAAGGTTTTTCCTTTTTTTTTTCGCCCAAGAAAACGTCCGTGAGAGAAGGGAAAGTGGAAATCAATGTTTGCAAAAACGCCGTGACGGGGAAGCCAGCCTCATTGCAGGTCAAGGGCTATAAAAAATCCCAACTACCATGCAGAAAAGCATAGAATGAAAGAGAATTAAGTGGGATGCCTCCAACAATCTCATATTCTGTGAATTTCTTTTAATTAGTCGTCTTTTAATATAACTCATTACCATAGGTATATATTATAAAAAAGAAAAATAATCAAGAGTAACTTATAGAATATGAGATTATAATATATGATACATTAAACATTTTCATTAGGTAGAGTATGATAATTAGGAGTATGTAAGTATAACCCTAGTCACATACATGAGCATATAAGAACATTAAATGAGCAAATCATTTCTTAGTCGGTTGGTCAATAGTTTTAAATTGATTCATGGAATTGAATTTTATATTTTTTCCTTCATATTAGTGCATTTAAAATTAAAATTAGGAAAAGTTCCATATAAAGTTGCTTAAAATAGAAAAAAAATTCAAATCATGTTAATAAATTTAACAAATTCATAATTAATTCATTGAGCCAATTCGGTAATTGAAAATGTGGATAAAATGATTTTAGTACCCTCTTCTAATCTCTTATTGCTCTGTATCAAGAATAATATTAGCTGCAGAGGTTTGCTTATTCTGAAATCTGAACCTCCTTTCTGTTATACAAAGCCTAATTGGGTCTCCTTTTTTTCTTTTCAGATAAATCTCTATAGTCCAATCATGTAGAGAAAAATATGAAAAAAAAAAATTAAAAAATGAAAAATGACATATTACAACATAAACCAGTTTACAACATGTTGTTACACACATTGATCCGTGTCTAGAGCTATTTTAAATGGAAAACCTAATTTCCTCTACAACAATATGCTTGAGCTTCTAAACCTGCTATGCCTGCATACAAAAACACAGACCACCATAATTCATACAGGCCCTGCATGGATGATCAATTTATCTTCCCAAGCTTTTACTAGACATGTCTACCAACATTTGCTCAACTCTAGTCTGTACAATTCGCGGGACCAGGTACAGAAAGCCAAATCTTGCAGTCCCCATTTGTCATCTGGAATTCAAATAGAACTCTTAGACTACTCTTAAAGTACATGGGGAAAAATAACAAAAACATGATACTTTTGGTACCTGAATTCTCTGATCACTCAGGCTTGAAATAATCATCATCAATTGAGAGTTGATCAAGAGCATCGAAGTTTGCCTTTAGACCAACAAACTGACTGCCACGTTGAGCACAAGCAGCATTCGGCCACCTGCAGCATCCGTCTTGGGTACGAAATGGGCATAGAGTTTCACATACTTGACTAATACCATTGTTTACATCATTGTCACCCTCTGTAACTGTTAGTGAAGCAGATAAATCCTTGTTATCATCAAATTCCTTTCTGGTTAGAGAAGACTTCAACTTTTGTGCTGCTTCAGCTGGGCAGATTTCAATATCAACAATACCGTCATCGCTGCTGGAGGAGAAGCAAACCTTGCATCCCATTGACTGAATTGCCCTCTTCATCACCACATTTTCTTTGTTTTTCCTTTTGGCTATATTCATTGCTGATATTCTAAGTTGCTTCTCGTTTCTCTGTTCTACTTTCAGTGATTCCATTGCATTTGCAATTTCTTTGGCTTTCCTTTCTGCCTCTTCTTTAGCCTGATCCCATCCCAACAGAAAGTCAATTCCAACATTAATAGAAAAGACCAGAGAGATTAGCAGTTCATATCATTGGCAAAAATATCAATCAGTATCAAGTTGTTAATTAGGTTGCTTACATGAAAATATGCAGGTGTCTAGATTTAAGGAGATGCTACCATCATAAAGAACAAGAACCAAGAAGCGGAGCCCAAAAAAAAAAAACAATTAACCTCACGAGAATATAAGAAAAGGCATAATGTTTTTATTTATAGACAATCTATATTAGAAATACTCGAGAACCTGAAATAAAAGTAACATAAAATTTAATTCCACTAAGGTATAATTACAAGATAACAAACCCCTAAACTCAAAACACCTTTATTGATAATCAGAAATTAATTATTAGTAAATCCCAATTCACATCAAATTCCCAATTACAAACACATTTTAATTTGGCAGAAATAAACGAAGTCTTCCTTTGCGGCACTTCATGTATAAAAATGAGGAAATGGAAATTCATGATTGAAGAGATGGGTAAAGGGATTGGCTTTTAGAAAGATATCCAGTAATAAAAAAAATGGAGGAAAGCCACTACCTTCCTCATCTCAGAGAAATTTAAAGCCATCTTCCTACATTCTACTTCAATCTCCCCAGCCTGTGATTCGTCAGGACAAACCCAACGGAGATGGAATTGGGGCCACAAAGTTGGGGCCAAAGCTGCTGCTGGAGGCAGAATTGGACCATTATGCTTTGACGGCTCATAAAAGAGGTTATAATGCACATGAGAACCACTCTCTGAAGCACGCAACTCAGATAGGTATGCCCACAAACATCCACAAGCTTCAAAAACATTCAATTGCTGCCTTTCCTTCTCACTGAATAAGATCAGGCATTCAAAACATCATATTATGTCTTATGCACAAGAATACCAACACAGTTTCCTTTATTTCTATACATAAGAACATAAAAAATGCTCATACACAATTTACTTATTTCAGCCTTATTGATTCATTTACAAAAGGAACCACCATGATACACACAAAAGAGAAGGTGGAGGGTGTAGTATACATGGGCAATTTGTAGTAGCATGATAAGAACCTAAGTGGAGAGAACCCATCCCCCAAAAGATTGGTAGCTTTTCTAGGGGGATTAAAAAAACAGGAATTATTCCCGCAACTAAATCAGCTTTCTTTCAGCATAAGTTGCATCTTGTGAGAATATAGTCATTTTTATATCTTGAACTGTTTCTTATAGTTAATCTGATGGCCACTTCAGAACCATATCCAAGTAATATTTTTGCTAACGACCAAATTACACTATGTTCAAAGGCAATGAAAACACGAAAACAGTGCATTCCAAACATCAGACATTCCATGGGATAGAAAACTGCCTCCGAAAAAGAAATACCTGTTACATAAGAAGTTTCCAAAGCGGCAAGAAAGCACACAGTCTAAGAAGTCCACTAGGAAAGCCTGAATCATACAATAGTACAGGACATCAGTAGTAGAGAGAGAGAGAGCAGAAACAGAGCCGAAAAACAAAGTATCAAATACAGTAATATTTGCAAAAAAATTCACACATGGTAAAGAAATACTTACTGAGGAGAACTCAAAAGCAGAAGGATATGTACGCAGCAATTGTGAAACACAATCCACCCACTGGAAAAGAGAAACGTATAAATATAGCCTATCTACTTGAGCAATGAAAGAAAAAATAGAAACACTAGGATAAGCATTCAAACATTTGATCTACACATGTGATTCAAGCATGATTGCATAGTGGGAAGTCAATCTTCCTCTATGAACTCTCTCACTCTCTTACCTGGTTCCTGACCAGGTCAAACAGCAAAAGAGTACATAGAGGAAGATTAACTCCCACTTTGCAAACATATATAAAACAATGTAAGATTAAAGGCACCTATACAGAATATACAAGGCACTCACCTGCAGAAAAATTGGAGAGTAGTTGTTTGAAGTTTGTGCATGAGAGGTTGGAGGTTGGGAACTGAATGCTCCTGATGATTGACTCATGTGTGATGGTGGGTGATTTCCAGAAGATTGCCAAGACAACTCAGAAGGTGTGTTGCTACTTCCAGTGACTGTTGGCATTCCGACACGATCTGAGAATGGATGACCAAATGCTAACCAGTCTTTTTCAACAAGTGCCTGCATATGGAAGAAAATAGGAAAGCACAACCAGAACAACAAGGCCATAGATGCAATAGACATGTATACTAAGTGGCGATAACAAATAAATGGCCCATCCTAGGAGTAGGAAATTTTGACTTCAAGACAATTTTATGTCTAATAATACTACTTTCTTTTGAATGATTGGATTTGGGTCTCAATAGTATTCTGAGTATATTATGTGATCACCAAGTCATCTAGGTAGTTAGCGGCTTAGCGTTTTATTTTCTCTTCATATATTTCACGGATTGCACTACAATTCATCTTCACTTTGTATCTATTTGCGCTAGGGGTTCAATGAAATTCAGAAGCTAAGGAACACACATGATGTCCCTAGCTATTGATAAAAATTACACAAGCAATGAGAAGCGGTTACCTGAAACCCTTTGAATGTCCGATAGTATGGATCAAGTAACAAACTAGCAAGTGAAACCAATTGAGTTGTTCTATCCCATCCATCACTGGAGAAGTGAAACAGTAAGATGTTTGATACCAAATCAACTTTTTTAACAAATTATCACTGATGCAAGTGAAGTGATATAGATAAGGCTAAAAGATAAGTGGGATTGTCAGAGGACAAGGATGGTTAGCGGGGCTTATGACATCCTTCACCTATAGCTTAGGAACTTCTTGTTACCTAGAAATCTTATACTTACTAATCATATCTTAAAGAGTTGTCATCCAATTAGGACTCTTTCGTATTTGAGGTTTTGCCTGATTCCTTTAATAATTAGAGGGGCAGACAGTGTGTGTTTGTGCAAGCCTAGTTACACCAGTGACTGACTTTGGATTCAGTCTTGGAGCTAGTCGGTTCAATCATAGAATGTTTTAACTGCTCAATTAATCACTACATTACCCGTATTCCCCTTCAACATAAGCTTACGTTTGAACCAACCAGGAAAACTTAACCAACCTACTCATTGGATAAAAAGGGTGTCGATTAAACGAATGTGAGCCCATCCATTCACCATATTTTCTTATCCAACCATAACTTTAAGCAAACTTCAAAATCATGTTGGCTTCCCCTTAAAAGATCCAAGTTCACTGCATATTTTTTAAACAGTAGAATAGTGCACCATGATAAGCACCTGCAATGTACAAGCACAGAGGCCTTTTCAATAGCAACACGAGCAGCAATCCAAGCTGAACCAGCCAAGACATTTTGAATGTGCAGTAACCATCCACTGTCCCCGAGCGTTGATACTGAAGCAGACATACTACTTAGTAATCCTCCACCCCATGTCCACCCACCGTTCCTCTGTAAATGGAACCCAGAAAGGAACATATTCAATTGGTAAAACCCATCTCAAGATATACAAGCCCATAATGATCAAGACAGCATTGCTGAAGTTCAGTAGTTTGCCATGATCAAAGATATCCCTTTTGTTTAAAAGAGTACCAGCTAATGCCCTTGCCATGTAATCTATATTACAAATAGCTGAGTCTTTATATGGTTCGTAGACTCACCAAAAAAGACATTCCATCTGATGATGCTCTTCCATAAGTATCTAAGTACTCTCTGAGTCTAGCAAAGCTATCTCTCATTGCATGGATGTTGTCTATCCCAAAAAAGACTATCTAAGAATGTAAAATAAGAATTGACGCATTTAGAATATCACAATGACCGAAAGAAACCTCTACAATAAAATCTTTTCACAGACCTCAGATTGAAAGTAATTTGATGATGACTCTGAACCGCCTCCCATGGCCCCATTAGCTAATGCATTTTTCCGTGGTCTTGCATCAGAAATATATAGCTTCCTAAAAGAAGAAAAATACAAATAAAATTAGCCACAAAATCATATATAAGTAACCACCTGAGGTAACCAAATAGTGTGCTGTCTTTTTTTTTTAGCTAATTCATGATACAATCATTAAAGAAAATTAAGGATACAAAGAAGTTCTGATTTATAGAAAAAGAATTTCTAATTTGAAAATGCTGATGAATGAGTATCTGATATGGTCATGGACTCCAAGACATTTACTAAGTTATCACAGATAAAGCTGATGCTTTAGCTTTGTGTTGCAAAGAACAGCATATATTCATAATTCAAGTATATAATATAGCACAATATAACATGAAAGAGAAGCCACAATCTTACCTACGTGAACCATCATCTAGTTTGTTGCAAAGTGCAGCCACAAGCTTTTCATCTGTGTTGCTGCAAACAGTAATATGAAAGTAAACAATTTTTCTAGTTTCCACCCTTCCTTTAGAATACAAAGAGGATTAAGTTGATTACGTAGTGTAAATTACCTTCTCATATTCATCATGAGACCAACTAAGGGTTGGGATGATCGAGCAAGGACTGCACCAGAACCTATAGGCCCATCAACCAAATTAAAGCATAAAGGAATTAATATATTAAATTTGGATACAATAAAAGAATGAAAAGGGGATAAGACCACAATTAGAGGAATAGCATAAATAACATCTATCATATATATATAAAGCAATCTGCATATACCAGGATCACACCATGAAACTACAGGCAGCCGACATCTTGCCCGAAAAGTGGAAGCCTGGAGCACTTCATCATCACTAGGAATGGGACCAAGCAAAGATATCAACTAAAGGGACTGGTCAATTGAACTTTATTTAGGCATACACTAATTGGAAAAGGAAGAAAATTTGAACCTCAAGTGTACCTAATGCTCTTTGGAATAATCAATGCAAATGGATAAGTCTGACACATAGTATAGTTGGAATTCACACTACTTATTCTCCAGTAAGCATTGGACAAGGTAAAGGACCCACTCCTGACCATATGGATTGATCCACGGTAAGATCCTTTACCAAGAAGTCGAAAATACTCATCCAGCAAGCGAACTTTTGGGTTGGTGTTGTTTAATCTTGAAGTCCCTGATACAAAAGCATAGAGATCCCAAAGTCTTGCAGGTTTTGTCAATCTCAGTAATGCTTCAAATATTGCACGTCTCTGTAAATTAATGTTATGTGGCAATAATAATAATTAGTTCATTAGTTGTAACAGAAAGAGTTAAAGTTCTGTTGATCTGTCAAATCAGAACAATGGGAGAAACAGCATTAGGTATTTCACGTGTACTCATTTGAGTTGTTGAATAATGAAACAGTCAGTTCTCTCCTATTCCCCCCCCCCCCCGGCGCAAGTTACTTCGCACCAATTAACAATAAACATAAGATGCCACTGTTTCAGGATATTCATAACACTTCATTTTCACCAATAAGTTTAGCAAATGACAATTGGTTTTAGCAAATTCCACACAGTAGGATATTCACAACACTTCATTAGTTACTTACTACATTTCCTTAGCTAATCACCATACCCATTTATCCAAGTCTGGAATTTGCCAAAACGTTTTGTCATTTGCTAAATGGGTATCTTGAATAGTTAATGAAGTATAATAAACAACTAATGAAGTGTTGTAAATTATTGCCATTTGAATGATCAAAAAAAATGTCTTGTACCTTAGTGGCATGAAAACTCTGCAGTAAGTAGAGGGTCATGGATTTGATCCCACTTGTAACCTCTTTAGTTCAAAAAAAAAAAAATTGCAGTATCTTGTATATTTTTTTGTACTATTTTAGCAGTAAGTTCGGTGGCTCAAAGATCATATAGTCTTTTGGGATACAAGAGGTGGTGGGATTAAATCCCACCTCGATCAACTTCATAAAAAATCCCATTCCGGTATGCATGTACTAATTTGGGATTATGCAAATATGGGATTTTCGCCATATACATTTTATGGGTGATAGAACTTTATTTTATAGTATTACCCAATACATTGAGATAAACTCCATTATCTATGACCAAACATGGTTCGAATACAAAAATATAAAATTAAATTTATTTTTCCCTAAGAAATTAAAGTTAAATTAAAAATGTTCTAGTAGAGATTTTAAAATATTAAAAATTTCATTCAGATTTGATTTTTGGATTTAAATAAAGAAAGATAAAATTTTTCAAATAAAAAATTAAATTTTTAGAGGAAACTTATTAATAGCTAAATTATAATCGCTGACAAATACAAAAGCCTAAATTACTCAAGGTAGTAACGTTACCTGTTTTGTACGAGGTCTGAAACCAAAAACAATAATTCTCATATCCTTTCCTGCATGAAGAGGAAATATAAGTAATCTAACAGCGCAACCAGGCCCAGATAAGAAATTACACAGAGAGTAAGAAAATACCGACACCCCAATCACAGGCATTTACTTCTAATGGTTTAACAGCTATTGGTGAAGCAAACAGATCAATAGTCCTGGTGATAGACAATTGAAAAACTAGATTCTATATTAAATTCTAACTCTTAAATGAATTATGAACTTTTATTTTTTGAAGCAAAGGCCAATGGGAAAACGCCTAATGCTGGTGTTACCCAAGAGTCCGGTTGTCTTGCTTATATACTATAAAATAGAAAAGACCATTATGGTGAATATAACCCAGTAGGGACTGTTGAGTCTTGTATTGGGTGCTCCAACGTGTGTGTTGTAATATCAATTATGGACTCAAGAAAAAGAAAACATAGTAAAACCCATTAAGAATTATTATTTTCAACACTAGTACACTACCACAAAAATTTTCAAATTTACAAATTTTATCATCACCAAAAAAATAAGGAGTGGAGGATAGCATATTCTTCAAAACACAAACACAAATTAATAAAAAAAAAAAATTTAAAATATTGTTAAACAATGTAGGAAAATGAACTTTTCTCACTGATTGATTTATATTCACTGTACAAGGGGATTATATTCATACAGGTCAAGAGGTAAAGAATTGATCGCTCGCAGATCAATCAAAAGGAAATTATTTTAAAGCTTACCAATGACTTGCAGCAATCTTTGTGATTGTGTTTTGTCCAACTGACGAAGAACTGATTGAGTCTTCACTGCCTAAATTGCCAAAGAGCAATAGATGACAAAAATTACACACCAACAGATTTAATGGGTTTACAACAAGATGACATCAATTCATTTCATGTGTTTTACAAAAATTAATTGATAAACCTCTGAAATTTCTGTATGATTTATAATGTAAAAGCTGATTGCCTCTGTAATAACAGGGAAAAACTGAGAAGAAATGCAAGAACATGCTGCAGAAGCACACTCTCATAATATGAAAACCAAGTTAACATGAATGTAAAAATAGGATGACAAGAGCATCTGACACAAACTAATGCAGCATATTTCATAACAGAAAGCTTAAGCACAAAATTGTAGCATATTAGCAAGTTTATGAACTTACTATCTTGGTAAACTTCTCGATTGTTGCAAGTGGTATTGTTCCCAGGGCAATGACTTTTGTGGTTTTCTCACTCTTGAAAAGGTGAAAGAACAAATCAGTTCGTAAACACTGAGTAACATGTACATATATAACAAGGTACCATATTTCAAATACACAAATCATAATATAGATAAGCATAAATACACAATTCAGCAAAAGATCCTAAGGAGCTTAATTTATTGTCCTTGAACTAAGATTTGAACACAGCATTAGTGTACAGCTAGAACTTGAAATATAAAGACCACATCATTTGGAGCATGTTGACTTTATCCCTGCAAGACCAATTGCATGTTATTTCCAGTGAGCCTTAAAAAGGACATTATTATTATTATTATTGGGAAGGAAATATTAAGGATTCCAATATATATATATGACTGAAATATTCCTAACTCCATGCTTTTCATTATGTCAATTGATGTGTGGTTGAATTTATTTCAAAATCTTCCTGTCTCTTCCTAATATATAATCACCTTAAAACATGAATTTCAACAAATTTCTTACCTTCCAATCCTAATTCACAATTCAAAACATAACAAATCAACTGCAACTGCAGGCCACCATTTTATACTAACATAAAATATTGCACCCCTCTTTCCATGGCAATCAATTCACTAAGTTATCGAAAAATGAAAATCACAAATTCAGGACATCTGCTTCATAACGTCCTATCAAAATCTAGATATAAGACACAGGATATATTACATGAAATACTTACCACAAATAAGAGGCGAAAATTTGTAACCATTAATGTACCCACGTCGTTGTTATTAACAAGAACAACACCATATTCCTGAAAGCAAACATCATGTACAAGATTAATCATTGCTATAATTGAGGAAAACCCTTATTTTTTTATTTCCTAATTCTCTATAATATAGAGAAATCTTTTTGTTAATAACTTATCTAGGGATCTAGTATATGATAGAGAATATTGACGTTGTATGATCCATGTAGCCGATCTCACTCGGTGGATGTTATTATTGTCGCTTTAGTCATTACAGTTGATGAGGCTGATGACTGAAGATTTTGGGTTCGCCACTTTGTCTAAATGGTTGAAGCTACGTAATCAAACAGTCAAGTCACTACTTAAAATACCAGATAATTCTCTTCACCACTTGGTTCTTCATTCACTTTGTTAATCAATACTCGTTTGCTATGATTAACCTCTTTAAATGAGATTGGGCCAGGTGGTATCATGGAAATTAAACCTCCTCCTCAAAGCCCTAACGTGCTTGAGGAAAACTAGTTTGTTCATTTTTTTTAAATGGACCTAATTGTTCAATTCTGATTTTCCAAGAATATTGTGTAAACTTTCAGCAACAGCCTTTGCGAACTCATACACTGAACATAATCAAAATCACCGTAACCATTCTTTGCAACATTCTTGCATGCCACGCATCTGTCTGATTCATTAACATATAACAGACAGATGGTAAACGGGAGAAGGGGAGGGGAAAAAAGGATAGAAGAAGGGAGCTATAAGTAACAGCTACGAATAGCAAACGAAAATGACCTCAGATTACTGAAAGAAAATTACGAAGGGCGAATTTCAATTTACGATTCTTCAAATAAAGAAAAGGAAAGAAGAAAAATTCAAGCCGCTTCGTACTTGGGCTTTGACTTGTTCAGCCTCCAGCAAGAAATCTAAATTTTCCCGGGAAACGGGGCGCATGATGGGCTGCAGAAAAATTCACAACGAACCAATAATGAATGAGGAAGAAATGAAGTGAAAACGTATCAGAAGTAAAAAAAATGCAAAATTCAACAACTAACAAGTTAACAAATATGGGAACAAAACCTCAATTTTGGTCCATTCAATGGCATCCCAGCTACCGGTGCCCTCGAGCTTGGCAGCGTCGGAGTCGACATCCCTGAGAGATGTTGATTGAGAGCTACCTGGGGACGGCGAGGCCATGCCGACAGCGAAGGGGAAGTATTCCACAACGTCGACGAGGAGGAGGAGGAGTACGCAACAACAATTCTAACTGGGAAAGACAAGGAGTATATGACGGCATGACGCGGGAGAGCGTTGAACGGCGGTTGTTAGCGTTTATTGAGTGCTTGTCCTAATGCAGACAGAACCATTATTGATAAAATTCATTTTCAAATTTATAAATTCTTTTTAAATTTTATAAATTCTTCTTGAAATCTGTAAATTCATTTTTCCCAACGAATTTTTAAACACACACCGATAAATTTGGATGAAAATAAAAAAATTAAAAAAAGTTCTTAATACATGTTAAAAAGGCTTAGGTTCATAGGAGTTTTAAATTTAAAAAATTATTTTTTATCATTTAAATTTTAACTCATTTTTTTTAATTTTACCTCATTTAGAATTCAATCTCTCAACTGCAATTCCCCAACTCGTTTCAGTGCATGTACACATTCTATTTGAGTCATCAAATGATTAATGGCAAAAAATATTCTTCAAAACTGTAATCTAATTAAAAAAATGGAAAAAAAGGTCTCATTCTTCACCATCAATCAATCACAACTAGTATCGGTAAAGCGGGTCAGCCCCCCGGGTTGACGCCAACTTTTTATTTTTTTAAAAAAATAAAAAATAAATTATTTTTTCCTTTTTTACCTAGTTTTTTTATAAGATTGCATATTTATGATATTCTTTTTCAAATTCTATGAATAAGTGTTCAATAATTTCCTAAAAATAGAATTTAATATTATTTTTTTCTTTATAAAAAATATTAGGATGAAAAAAAGTAAAAAAATATATATAATATATATTTTTTTCAAAAAAAATAAAAAAGCGGGTTAGGCCCCAGCCCGCCAAAATTGACGGACTGACGGGCCCAACCCGCATTACCAGCTCTAATCACAACCTAAAAAGGCAACCCACCCCAGCAGTGTCCTCACTTCCTTATCAGGGGAATTCAAGCTTACAGATTCAAATGGAAAAAATGATTTTACAGATTTCGAGATGATTTTTATGGATTTTAAAATACTTTTTATCTTAATTTACGTGTACCGTTGAGAAAATTTTTTCCCAAACAAGCACATAATTAGTGTGTTTGGATATCCCGTTGGGAGAACGGACACAGATTCTGAGGTAAATATGTGAGATGAGTTTTGTCTCGGTAAACGCATGAATAACTTTTGGATGTCCAAACGGGCTCTCCAAACAGAAACAAGGGATTTCAAGAACTGTATTAGCATTAAACTTCATTGCATAGGAGTTGGGTGGCTTTTTTTATTTCTGTTGGGGCAGTGAAGAAATCCAGCCAGCTGATATTGATGAAGAAGCCATTGTTGAAGCTTGAGTTCTCCTAATAAGGGAGTGAGGGCGAAGAGGGAGGCATGGCCGGAGGTGGGTTGCTTTCTTAGGTTCTGATTGACTGTGAAGAACGAGACCTTTTTCTTTTCAATTTTTTAATCAGATACACATTAACTGAATTGGAAGAGCAATTGCAGTTTTTAATAATATTTTTTTAAGGTAATCATTCGATGACTTAGAACAAAATATATATAAAAAATATCAAATTATTAATTGTGGAAACTCCAGAATTAAACTGAGTCATAAATGAATAAAAAAAATTTAGGGGTTGAGAGGTTTCGAGTTATAGTGAAAAGACTGAAGTTTAAATTAGCCAAAATTTAAGCACCAAAAGAATAATTTTGCCTTTTAAGTTTAATTCCATAAATGTATAATAAATTTATAAATTTAATTTAATCTATAAATATTACTGTTTCTAATCATTAATATAATATTAAATTGATTTTTAATTAAAAAATTAACTATATTACTTTACAATGTTTATATTTATTATATTTTAAAATAATTTATTTAACTTATAAACTAATATGTGATTAATAATAAACATAAATAAATACTTTTAAGTAATGCATTTAATTTTTCTAACTTCTAATAGCCCTTTTGCTCATGACTGTGGATAGTAATACCATTAGATTCATGTTGTTCCAATGCTTTTTGAAATGTTTCAAAATATATAGGATACTCTGAACAACAACAAAAAAAAAACAAAATATATAGGATGCCAATAATGCAAATCTTGTTGATAAAAAAATAATGCAAATGTTGAAATCTCAATACAATTCTAATGACACGTGTATATATCCTATGAGCATTAAATGTTAAAAATAAACTTAACATATTTATATTGCTAAGTCAATTTTAGGGGATTATTATGAGATCTAAGGAGCATATTTAATTATTTAAAATTAATAAAAATTGAGGAGTATTTAATCACATTTCAATATAAGAAATGATAATACATTTATATTTTTCACATGTTATTAATTTTTTAATAATCAAGTCCATTTCTTAAGATCTAATTGTTAGTAATTCCTTTTATTATTTATTTATTACAAATTGTCAATTTTAATTCTAACTTTTCAACTTCATTTATAGGGTGCGTTTGGGTGAGTCCGACGCATGTTCAACTGTGTTTTTCCGTAAAATAAGATAATCCCTTTCACATATTTACCTCGACTTACGTAAAAATATTTTTTTCCCCATGTTCTTAAATGGTACATATATACTCACATGTAACTATGGCCTTGTTTGTCATCACTTCCTGAAAACTAGGTTTGATTTTAAAATCTAGGTTTTTGGAACAAGCCCATAGGTTTACCTAGGTTTTGTCCAAGTATAAAAATTTTTCTGAAAATATATTTTGATTACAAAACCTCGGTTTGAAACCTAGATTTTGAAATCTATGTTTTCTCTTTCATACTTTTTCATCTTCCTCTTTTCTACCTTTTTTTTCCTTATTTCTCTTTCCTCTTACTTTTTTTTGTCAAACCTCTTGCTTTTTTTCCTTCTTTTTTTTCTTCTTTATTTCTCTTTCATCATTTATACTTTTTCTTTCTTCTCTTTCCTCCTTCATACTTTTCATTATTTCTTTTTCCTCTTTCTTACCCACTTTTTTACCTTGGAATCTGTAAAAGTTAATAACTTCCCAAATATAAATCACTTTTCAAAACCTAAGTTTTACCTTGAAATCTGTAAAAGTTATTTTTCAAAATCCATTCTCCAAAACCTAGGTTTTACCTTAAAATCTGTAAAAGGTATTTTCAAAATAGCTTCCAAACAAACCATATATAAGTAAATTAGCAACATTTACAAATCTCAAATTGCTTCATTGAACAGATTTAGAATTTGCGTGGGATTTAGAAATGTTAAAGGTATTCAATAGAAATTTTCTTCTAATCCAAGTAATGAACGGCTTAAAGATTGTCGAGGGATTTGCGTGGGATTTAACAAAGCCAGTTTTTGGGTAACTTTATGTTACATTGTCGAGGGTTCGTAGTATGAACGGTTTAAAGATTGTCATTGAAGATCAAGCGCCAAGAGAAATACCAACAACCAAAAATATTGTTTACAAGGCGGTTTTACGCTGTGTAGATGTTAATTCGTCTGGTATTGTTGATTAGGTATTAACATTCCTTATATCATTACTGTTGATTTCCATTATTGCAACTTGATAAACCCTGTATATGAGAATGTATACTCTTGAACATTAGTATTAATTCATTATTCTCCTAATATAATGACCACATCGTTGTTTATTCCATATGATAGTATCCTCGTGCAACCCACGGGATCACGTGCTTGTTCAATCATAATCGTGGAAAAAGAAAAACTGTTCAACAAGAGGACAAAAAGAGAAAGAACCACCATTTTGGTAAGTAAAAGGTCGGAAAAGCAAGGCACTTCGATTTTGCCGCTGGCGGGCTTCACCCTTTTCCGAGAGTCAACCACTTGGTACAGATCAGTCAGGGTTTTGTTTTCAATCTCCCGCGCAGAGTGCCTTAGGTGAGGGAGAAACTCATCCTCTTCGCTATCCTAAAATTGATTTTTTTTTTCAATGCAATTTGTAGAAGCTATAAGATTAGAATTTTAGTTTCAGTAAAATCAACCAAGCTACGCATTCGACTTCGCCTTTTTTATTTAGTTGCTTGTGAAGCTCTGGATTTGGAGAAATTGACTGAGAGAAAATGTGGCTTCAAGTTACCAACTCCCGCATCTTTCTTGATGTGGGTAAACTACTGAATCAGTGAGCTGGGGCGTTCTTTAGATTCAATTCTAATTTGAACCAAATTGTAACGTGTTGGGATTTGGGAACAGAGACCCTGGTCGGCAAATTCAGTGAACGTTAGCGTTATTTAATTGACGATGGCTGTAAATGAAGATACCGAACGAGAATATGCACCTCAAAAGGAGAATCAATCCTCAGAGGAAGAGAAGAGGTAGTTTTCTCTTATCCCTTCTTGTGGTTACTTTTACTTGCTGTGGTTGGAAATTGCTGGATAATCACAGGTAATGTTTTTGTTTGGGTAAATAAAGGAAGAAGAAAATTGTACCTGGGAGTTTGATGAAAGCTCTAATAAGGCCTGGAGGGGGTGACTTGACACCTTCAGATGGTGATCAGGTTATTTCTGTATTTCTTGTGCTGCTGATGTGGACTCCTTCAATAGATATGATGTAGTTTTGTCAATGTACATCATGAAATACGAATAGCAGATATTAATATGTTATATGTCTCAGATCATATATCATTGTACAATCCGAACTTTAGATGGAGTAGTTGTGCAATCTACCCGATCAGAATGCGGAGGTGAGGTGACTTTTAATATTGTTGAAAAATTTGAATTTCTTGTAAGTAGCTGAATGAAATCAATAATTTTGTCTATCTTAAGTTTTCCTCAGAAAATTGACTGTTACTGTGACTTTCTCTGGTATTTTCCATCTCTATCTTGTTTCAACTCTTATAGAGGTTGCAAAAGCTTGTCTCGATTTCTGTTCATTTTAAGATTTAACTTACCAATTTTAGAGTGAAACAATCCGTTTTTAACTCTATATTTGTCCAGCTTTAGGTAATATCAATGCTAGATTGCTTTCTGCTGTATACATTATTTTGAAATTAGATAATCTGTTGCTTAATTGTAATAGGAAACGGCATCCCGATGAGGCATGTATTGGGCAAAAGCAAGATGCTATTGGGTTTGTTAGAAGGAATTCCAACAATGTTGCAGGGTGAAGTAGCAATGGTAACATGCTAGTCATTGAACTTACTTGCCTTTGTGAATCCATACTTATGTGCTGGTAACTTAAACCTGAATTCATTGTGTCTCATGCTTAATCCCAACAAAATGGGATATTTTCAATTACGAATATGAGGGATCAGTCAGCTTAAGGGAAGAACAGGAGTTTAGTAGCAGACAGTTTCATATGTTCATTTTGACAATTTATTCAATGGGCATTTGATTGGATGCAAGGACAATTCTAAGCTGGTGCCCTGCCTCCCCATTTTTTGTGTATTAGGAGAATATTCTATTCTGTGTGCCCTTTCAGGTGAAAATGAATTATTCATTTTAGCTTGTTATCTTATAGTTTAACAGACTATTATTTCTTGCAGTTCAAGATGAAGCCTCAGTTACATTATGGTGAGGATGATTGTCCTATTTCTGCTCCTGATGAATTTCCAAAGGAAGATGAACTTCATTTTGAAATTGAGCTGATAGATTTTTTCAAAGCCAAGGCAAGAATGTGAACTTTAAGTTCTTTTTCATTTTCATTGTCATTTTCTTTTGATAATTATGTTATGCTAATTCCACTTCACTCTTGCACATTGGTGGATTTTGAATTAATAATAATAATTGCAGTTATAAGTAATGAGGAGCATGGATTATTTTCTTTTCTAATCTATCTTAACAACTAAATTTGGTAGCTGTTTGTTCCTAAGAAGCAAAAAAGCTGACATGGATATGAGACATGATGCAAACAGTGCAATGCAAAAAAATTTGCAGATTTTAAATGTAATTTGAATATTAAGTTATATTTGGTATGGTGCTGTTGGACGTAGTATAACTCTTAGTAGATGTGCTTTTATAGAAATTTATGATTTCAGTGCTATTATTCATATGTTCCCTGATAGGCAAGTACTTGTTTTTTTTTTTGTATAATTTTTTCAATTGGAATGTGTTTAAGGTTAACCATTTGTTGCTGTTGGCCTCCATGATGTAACCCTCTTTTCTATCTTGTACATTTTATTTCAGGTTGTTACTGATGACTTGGGCGTTATAAAAAAGGTAAAAGTGGGTAGAATGTGTTTTTGTATGAATTATACACTTATGTTGTACCTCTGCATATGATCTTGGATTAGCCTAAATGGAAAATGCATTAGTCTAATTCTGAAGAGAAAAGGAAAGAAATAAGATATTGATAATGAATGATCTATTTCTTGAACCCTATTTCCCTCTCCTCCCTCATTTTGTGGATTTATCCTTATAGTAATTAACTGCATGATAAAGCAGGAATTTGAAAAGGACATATATGCCATTGACGTGCATGGCCTGTATTAGCTTTTGACTCTTGGTCAAGCAAACCTTCATATCATGGAACATGTATTAGCACTCTTCTTTCTTGAATTCTTCACCAAATGTCTAGTCAAAATTTTGCAAGCTCTAATATGATTAGGTTAAATCACTATGAGAAGGCTTGAGTGCATTCTTTGCAGTTAGATTGGGAAACATTCTCTATATGAGTCACCTTTCCCATTTCATCAGCCAACAAGAAAATCCTGTTGTCATAAGTAAACAGTGGAACTAGTAAGCAACTAACAGCAGAGAAAATAACCACATAGGAGTAGGCGTATACCTCTATACATAGCATCTAGTAAGTACATTATGTGTAGATTTTGTAACTTTAACTGTGGGAACGAGAGGTTCAATCACAAGCCACCTCATCTAGATAGAGACGTTATTATTTCAATCTATGGTCTCAATTACATAATAGGTGTTACAAACTCACAGTTAACTCTGTTCTATGAGTGCAGGTAATATGTGAAGGGCAGGGTTGGGAATCTCCACGAGAACCTTATGAAGTGAAAGCTTGGTAAAACAACTCATTCCCCCTATTTTATTTATTTTTATGTCAGGCTGTATGAAAGGTTACCAGAAGCTCTGACTCTTCTGATTGTATTTGTTTATCAGGATATCAGCAAAGACAGTTGCTGGGAAGTTGATTGTGTCCCACACAGAAGGAGAACCTTATTTCTTTACATTTGGTAAATCAGAGGTAGTCGATTTGTTCTTGGTCAGATTGTTTCACCAATATTTCCTCCCTCCCCCACCTTTTCCTCTCCTGCCTGAAAATGTTGTTAGGAGAATAGAAAAGAATGTACTTTGCCATTGTTGCACTAACTTCAAAAGTTAAATACTTACTATAAGGCATGGATACAGAGTCATTGACACATTAAATTTTATAAAATATCAAACTTAAATTTCGTAAAATATAAAACATGACAGGCATATGTGCTACATTCAAATCCTACTTTTTGATAACTTACATTTTTCTATCTATTTACGAAAAAACAACCAGTATTATCCTATATCTGGACCTGCTGATGTGCAAATCAGGTACCTAAAGGTCTTGAAATGGGGATAGGAACAATGACACGTGAAGAGAAGGCTGTAATATTTGTGCATAGTCAGTATCTAACTCAGTCTCCCCTGATGCCGCTGAATGAGGATTATGGAGAAGTCCAGTTTGAAGTGGAGCTTGTCCACTTTATTCAAGTGAGCAAGATATTTCTGAGCAAATCATGGTTTATTACTAAAATTTTTGTTATTGTACTGGCATATAAATGTAGCAAGAGCCCATATGATGGCAAATAAATTGATCTCAAAATTTTACACTCATTGTGTCTTCCAGAGGCACTTTACTAATGTTATGGAGATTTATGGCATTCATTGATTTAACAGGTTAGAGATATGCTTGGAGATGGGCGCCTAATAAAACGTCGGATTCGTGATGGGAAAGGTGAGTAGTTTGTGCGTTCTGAGTTATTTGTTATCACATTTTATACAAGAACTTGTGCTATTGGAATTTCATTATTGAGAGGGTGAACAAATGATTTATGGTAAAACATCTGATTGATCTTTGAGTCTAGGAGTTACCATTTACTGCTCCTTCATGATATTTGTTCTAATGGTTTTGGGAAGATTGTGAGCTGAAGGAGAGAGAGAAGATATACCTGCATTCATGTATTCTAAATGGTTTGTGCTTCTTCTCCTGCAATGCCCTTGTTATAGATGTTTCTCATTTTCTTTGAAACATATAGGTGATTTTCCAATGGATTGCCCTCTCCATGACAGTCTACTTCGTGTTCATTACAAGGGTATGGTTCTTGATGAAGAAAAGAGGGTGTTCTATGACACAAGAGTTGATACTGATGGCCAACCACTGGAGTTCTGTTCTGGAGAAGGGCTTGTGAGTTTTCAAAAGCACAATAAAACATTAATATTGGGCTTTCCTTTTATTAAAAAAATCGAATTATCTATTCTATTCATGGACAAGCCACAATTGTGAAGAGATGAATACTCCATAGAGGTCTTTGTACTAAGATTTCATATATTTTCTATAGGTGCCAGAGGGTTTTGAAATGTGTGTACGTCTGATGCTGCCTGGAGAGGTAGCCCTCGTCACCTGTCCTCCAGACTTTGCTTATGATAAGTTTCCGAGGTCAGTGAAACTTGGTTAACTACCTCTTAATTTACAATTGGGATTTTATGAATTCATGAAGTCACTAATTGAATATTTTATATCAAGAGATTTACTATCGTTCTCTCTTCCTGTACCATGTAACGTAAACGAATGACTTTATTTTGTGATTAGGCCTGCAAATGTGCCTGAGGGTGCTAATATTCAATGGGAAATTGAGCTTCTTGGTTTTGAAATGCCAAAGGTATGCTTTCAATGGTTTTGCATAAATCTTTGTGAAGATTGTTTTCAGATCGTTCAATTAAAATTTCTTGCCAAAATTGTTTCATATTTTCATTCAGTATTTATAATAACACCATGTTTTAGATGTGAGGGCCAAGAGGTTATAGTTTAATTGACCTTGATGTAGTCATTGGGCCTTCAATGCGGTGTGATGGATCTTGGAAATGCTTGGACTTCTTCTCTTGGATTATTTGGCCAGCTCTTGATCTCCATCATGTTAGATTGAATGTTACTTTTCTGTTATGTTCATTGTGGTTGGAGATTGAACTATAATAATTTGGATTATTTGAAACAGCATTTTATGTACCATGAAAGCACATTCAAATATAATAATCTAACTGCTCACATTTAGTATTCAACTTTGCCTTAAACATGATTACTTCCAATAGAAGGATACCTGTACTTTAACTAAAAAAAAAGGTAAGACAATCATCTATTTTATTCTATGATGTTCATTCTGTTTTGCAGGACTGGACTGGATTTGACTTCAAAAGTATAATGGATGATGCTGAGAAGATCAGAAACACGGTATGCTAAAGAACCTGTGAAAATTCTTTATCTGTGTGCTTCAAGTAATCACACAGGGATTTTTGGGTTTTTTTTGTCTTTTTTTGGGGGGGGGGTTTATGAGTTCCTCTTCTTTTAGCATGTTCTCCAAACAGACTGTAATGGAACCGCATCGTTCTAAGATTGCTTCAAAATAGCTTTAGGAAAAATTAATCCTGATTATTATGATAATCAAATTTGTCACTTTTCCTGTTCTACTTCATTCCCTTGCTGTTATTCTCTTCCAGGGGAACAGGCTGTTCAAAGAAGGAAAATATGAACTTGCTAAGGCAAAGTATGAAAAGGTATTTATCTTTCTGTCTTGAGCCTCTATATTTATAGACAGAAAAATAAGTACACCTCCGTAAAATTTAGGTCCACTAATGCATGACTTAGGAAAATAACAGACCTCAACATGTTTAATAAAAATATTCAAAATAAAATACTTGATTTAGTGGATAATGCTAACAGACTCCACTTGCTCCTAAACTTGTTTTTAACTTAAACAGACCGCTAAAAACCACTAAAATAATTATTTAAACTGAAATCATATTAATTTAATTCCACAAATTCACTGTACATGAGTTCATACTTGGGACTCTATCAGTTTGCCCCGACAATTATGTCATGTCAACTCAAGCCGGGAGGGTCTCTTGGCCTGATTTTCTTTACGCTTCATGCTTTGATTTGCTAACAGCCAGGATTGTTATTTTCAGCTCTTTAGAGTATCCTTGTACCATCCAACTTTTTAACATTGTGCGGTAGTTGATGCCAGTTGCTTCGAGAATTTAATCATGTCAATCCACAAGATGATGAGGAAGGAAAAGTATTTTCAGATACACGTGTAAGCTATTTTATGTTCATATACCTTTTCCCCAGTATAATATTCACAAAAAACTCTGCTTATCTTAAGATTGATAGGATGATTTTAGCTGTGGGACTAATCTCTCTCTCTCTGTCTCTCTCACGTGACTGAAGAATTTGTTACATCTGAATGTGGCTGCATGCTATCTGAAATTGGGAGAATTTAGAAAGTCCATTGAGTTTTGCAATAAGGTATGCTTGATAAAACTAGCTTTCATGCAGATATAATTTGTTTCACTGGAATAAACAGCATAGCAATAATTGGTTATTCTTTCTTGTCTTCCAGGTTGTTTCATTAGCAAAAAAAAAAAATCAGAAATATTTTATTTCCATTTTTTATACGGGAAAATATTTTATTTTCATACCAGAACTTTTCTCCCCACATTTAATCTAATTGTTCTATCTTGGGTAGATGCAGTCATTTTGAATATTAAAATCTCTTTTTAACCCCTCTGGGGCCATGTAATGAGGTAATTTTCACATTGTGTTATTATTAACTTTACCTCATATTTCATGTGTTCTACATTGAATGACATAGGTTTTGGATGCAAACCCTGCACATACCAAGGGTCTTTACCGTCGTGGAATGGCCTACATGGCAGCCGGAGATTTTGAAGAAGCAAAGAGTGATTTCAACATGGTAACTTTACCTCATGTTCTCCTCCAACGAACAAATTTGTACATTCGTTATTAAAAGCGTTTGCTACATTTTAGATGATGAAAGTTGACAAGTCAACCGAACCTGATGCAACCTCAGCCCTTCTTAAACTGAAGCAGAAGGAGCTGGTATGTTGAGGAGAAGTTACTTTCTTATAAACCTATGAATGATTAAACGCGCACACACAAAAAACACACACAGAGATTGAGGCTTGATTCTGAAACTAATCCATGCGCAGGAAGCTGAGAAGAAGGCTCGAAAGCAATTTAAAGGCCTTTTCGACAAGAAACCCGGAGAAATCGCAGAAGTCATGGCTGAAGAGGATAAAGACCAGAAGACAAGTGAAAGCAAGGGGGAGGATGAAGAACATGGAGGTTCTGATGGGATGAGCTCATCAGGGGATGCGCATGAAGCTGCACCTGATGATGCCCCTCAAATGGGATGGTTCTCTCGCTTTCGGCCAAGAAGATTACTATCATCCTTTTGGCTTCGAAGATGTACCATTCTATGATCTTAATCATTTTACAAATTCTCTTGAAAGGAGGCATTCCAACTGACTTAATTAAACACACCTGAGTTTTAGAGGGAAACAAAGAGTGAAGGTATTTGTAGCATTGTTGTTGTTAGTTTGTTTACCAGGAAATTTTCAAGATGTCTTCTAGCGAAGACGGTTGTCACATCCTTCGCATCTTACAAGATTATTTGCTCTTCACTCGAATGAGATGGAATGTAAACATAGTAAAAAAAATGTTAAAAACTCGAGAGAGAGAGAGAGAGAGAGAGAGAAAGGGGAATGACAAAACTGTCCTTTTGTTTTGTGCTTCATATTTCATGCAAATTATAGGCGATGATGAGCTGGAAACATATAACTACGGCAAGAATGTTCTTGATGTATGCATATTACCAGAGCCAAGGGTTCAGTTTTCGACATACGACATGTATCAAGAGTTAACTGGTAAATTTGTGAAGTTCCATTTGCAAATTTTTTTTTTATTTTTTCAAGCGCAAGTGCCAAAACAAAAACTACTCAAAGGAGTAAGAAAGAAGTAAAGTGATCCTCCATCCTCTCAACATAACTTATGGGTAACAAAACAGAGAGTAATTAGAGAAGGGAAGCAAAGTAAAAGCTCTAAGAGGATAATTGATCCACCTAAATCACTTGTGTTACTCATACTTCTAGTTCCCAAGCTGAGACCTCAGGCAAGAATATCTCCAAAACAGTACCCAAGAGGAGAGCTCAGGCATGAATGTCTCCAAAGCAGTCAAGACAGTGGTTGTTGAAGGTAAAATCATCCTTTTAAAAATATACATTTTTAATATAATGCTTATACTTTTTTTATATAAAGGTCAATATTGTCATTTACGTTATTTTTCTTCCTATTTTACCACCCTTTTAATCCTATCAAATATCTTGGTAGGAATATGTGATGAAAAGTTGTCATTCTAAGCATGTAATTTTAGATTGTAGAAGACAACAACATAATAAAAAGGTGATGAAGTTTTGTAATTAAATTGGCATAATTTGTTGGCACATGAAATTGGGAATGCGAATGAGGAAGATTAGGGAAGAACCCTTATCATTAATTGGAGGTGAATTATTAAAAAACGGTTATAATTAAGGAAAATTAAGTATTTTAATGGGAGGAATGTAACATAATTAGAAAGAAAATCTGAATAATGCAGAGAACTAGAAAGATCCCAATATTTAATTTCCAACGTAAATTGCTCGCTCCCAGATGAAACTCCAAATTATTAATTAATTAAATGTTACAAATTCACAATACATATAATGGCTTAAAAAAAAAAAGCACATACCCTCTTGAATTTCCTCCTACGAGTAAATCAACATAATCCATACTGACATCTATCAATCTATCTATGATCCCAAAAACTCATTCCTTTTTCACTCTTCTCATCCCACTCCTCTTCATCATTCTCTCAGGTAATCTCTCTCTCTCTCTCTCTCTCTCACACACACACACACACACACACACACAGAATACGCAGGAAAGGAATGAAGGAAAATTGGTGAAAAGTTTGCATGCCAAAATTTGAATGGTTAGAGGACCTGAATTCAAGTACTGATTTTTTTTAAGAGTAAAATTTTTCAAATTAACAGGAATTTTTTTTCCAAGGAATAAGTTATTAATTAGAGTGATTTTTTTTTTTTGGGGTGATACAACTATGGTGATTTAATATTGCAGCAGAAGCGAGAAGGTTTGATGAGCATGAAGAGAGGAAAAGGGAAATGAAACTGTTTGTTTTTGGGGATTCATACGTTGACACTGGCAATTTCCTCCATTCTCCATCCTACAAGTTTCCCTATGGAATCACTTTTCCTGGCAAACCTTCCGGCAGGTTTAGCGATGGTCGAATTCTTACCGACTATATTGGTAATCAATTAATTCATCTTCTTCTTTTATTTATATATCATGTTTTTTCTGGGTTTAATCAGCAGCCAACTTGAAACTTTTCAAATGTGATTTAATTTATATATATATATATATATATGCAGCTTCATTCCTGGGAATAAGAACGCCAATAGCATACGTATTTAGAAATGAGGTAGAGAAATCAAAAGTAGGAAATGGGATGAACTTTGCTCATGGAGGCACTGGAATTTTGAACTCAATATTTAGCGATGGACCAAACCTTAGCACCCAAATCAACTCTTTCCAAAACCTAATCCAACAAAATGTCTATACCAAACACGACCTTAATTCCTCAGTTGCTCTCCTCAACGTTGGTGGTAACGATTATGCTACCTTCTTACAAACAAATGGGTCCCTCAAGGTCAGTGACTTCCTTCCTTCTTCTCATTTAGTTATATATATGCATCTTAACACTAATTTATATATATATATATATATATATAGAGACATCACTCACTCATTTATTTACTTGAAGGGTAATTATGCACCGGTCTCAATGAACACAAAAATGACTATCATCTCCTTAAAAATCATGAAATTGAGTTGGATTGATACGGGATCTGTGTTAGTTATAATTTTACAATTAATCAAATCCAAAATATGGAACTTTAACTCAATTTCATGATTTTTAAGGGTATGATGGTATTTTTCCTATTCATTGGAACGTAAGGCGTTTTTCATTAATAAAACTACTGATATTGTCCAAGTGAGGGCACCAATGGAAGCAAATAAAACTACTATTAAGGGTTGGTTTCACAACCACTTTTGAAATCTAGGTTTGGTTTCAAAACATAGGTTTTACCTCAAAATCGAGGTTTTGTAGTAAAATTTTTTTTCCCAAAAGCTATTTTGGTTACAAAACCTCAGTTTGAAACCTAGGTTTTGAAATCTAGGTTTTCTCTTTCCTCTTTCCTACTTTTTCTCTCTTTCTCTTTCTTACTTTCCTTTTTCCTACCCACTTTTTTGTCTCGGAATCTGTAAAAGCTAATAACTTCCCAAACATAAATCATTTTTCAAAAACTAGGTTTTGCCTCGGAATCTGTAAAAGCTATTTTCCAAAATCTATTTTCCAAAACCTAGGTTTTTGCCTCAAAATCTGTAAAAGCTATTTTCAACCTTACATCCAAATAAACTCTAAAATTAATAGACTAAAAGTACACTTTTTTAACATATAAGAGTAAACTAAACTGATCCTTAACACACACATACACACACAGGATATGGGAGCATATTCTGTGGGTTTAGTGAAGCAGCTGTGTTTGGAGGTGAAGCGAATTGAAAGGATGGGAGTGAGGAAGGTGGTGATAACACTAATGATGCCAATGGGGTGTGTGCCTCAGCAATCAGTCAACACTTCCTTCAAAACCTGTGCTTCCATCCCTAACCTCATCGCCGCCACACACAACCACAACCTTCTTCGTTGCCTCTCCACCCTGAACTCTCATCACTCGCCGCCAAATAAGCAACCCATCTTCCTAGCACTTGATCTCTACAACACTTTCACCTCCATCCTCACTTCAATGCAAGCAAACCATTCCAGTAAGTTCTTCCAACTTTAGTTCTATATAATCCCTGTAGTTTTGAATAATGCAGTTTTCTAATCATCCCTGCAGTTTCATGATGATGACTTGGTCTGAGTTTGACGATGTAACGTCTAGTTAACACTGTTTGAATTTGACTGAAACTGAAATTCATTAAAAAAATACAAACGCCAAAATCAAAATTTGCTAAAAGTATAGGTTTTGAACGTCCATGTACCTAATAGTGTTAAGCAAGACTAGGTGCTTATGAAACTACGAAATCAAAAATCAAAATCCGATCAAATTGTAAGGATGAACAATATTATTAACCCTGTGTGTGTGTGCCTAATTCAAATTTTTGGTGGTTGAATATATTATGCAGAAGATGCGAGGCTAATGAATCCGTTGGAGGCATGTGTGAGTAGTGAAGTGGACAAGGAAGGAAAGAAGAGATATGAAGTATGTGAGAAACCAGAAGGATCCTTCTTTTGGGACCAAGTTCATCCTTCTCAAAATGGTTGGCTTGCCGTCTACAATCACTTGAAATCTTCCCTCCACCAACTCCTTCTCCATCAAACTTGATATATATATATATATTATTAATCTTCATATATATATATATATGAATTGTTCATTTTCAAATAAAGTTATTGAACTCTATATATTCACTACTGAATATTATGTGTTACAATACGTTTATGTTGTTCGTTTTTATGAATATTATGACATTTTTTGGTCTCTTTTAATCATATATGAGCAGTTTTACGTGAATACGTTGGATTGTAAATTGGCGTCGTGAGCTATATGAGATTAATTTACTGTAATTTAACTTCCTGTTATTGTTATATTTTCTTGTTCATTGGTGAATACCCTTATTGCCCAAAGAAAATAGACATTAGCATTTCACAATCTGAAATATGTTACATTTATAATTGAATGAATCATGAAGAATTGGGATTTTTTTATTAATAAGTGGACCAAAGGGTCCCAGCCACTTTAATTATATCCTTACTTTTTTTTTTTTACAAAAAATTGTGTGAATTGGATTTTGATAGTTCATTTAAATTAAACTTGAAGAACGTCTACAAAAATATTTAGAAATCATTCATTAATCAAACTCTCACATTAACAATAGAATTTACTCATAATCTTATAAATTATAAACCAGTTCATTACCAATTTAACTAATCTTATAAGTTGATTGTTTTTATGGTGTTAACTCAATATGAAAAGAGTTTAGCCTTAGTACTAATCCAACTTGCAAAAGTTGTGTCCATCTCAGAAAAGCACTGGCGTTTTAGACGTGTCCCAACCAGAGCATAGCAATAAATGGAAAACTGAATTTTAATCTTCCACAGCTATGCTGTCGATACTTGATGAGCTTTTGAAAAGGGATTATGAGAACATGGCTAATCATGTTCATCATCAAAAATATCTTTTGATTTCGCTTTGAATTTAATTAGAAAATAGGATGAATATGATGACCATTCCAATCTTTTTAATGATGATTAATGGACTGATTCAAAAACTCAAAAATGATCATGAGACCACAAAAAAAAAATCCCATATGTACAGAACAAGCAACCAAAAGTATATACAACTTTCCTCTTCATCCTCCTCCTCCTCTTGTTCATCAACCAATAACAAACAATATGGCTTTGCCTTCTTCACAATATATTCTTTTACCATTATCTCTATTTCTCGCTTTCATGACGGCCGGCAACAGAGCTCTAGCAGGTGACCCAGATATCATCTCAGATTTTACAGTCCCACAAAACATTAACAGCACTACGATAAATGGATCTTTCTTCACTTACACCGGACTCCGAGGATTAATACATCATCACCACCATCCTCAAATTTCTCAAACATCATCATCACCAACCTCATTAAAAGCAACAAAAGTCACTATGCTCGAGTTCCCAGCTCTTAACGGCCAAAGCATATCGTATGCTCTGCTTCAGTTACCTTCTGGTACCATCAACCCTCCTCACACTCACCCTCGTTCCTCAGAGCTCTTGTTCCTTCTCCATGGCTCATTACAAGTAGGTTTCGTCGACACGAAACGCAGTCTCTACACACAAACCTTAGAAGCTGGAGATATGTTCATATTCCCAAAGGGGTCGATCCATTATCAGTATAATCCTCATGTTGCTCATGCCACTGCCATATCTGCTTTTGCCAGTGTAAATGCAGGGACAGTGTCTCTTCCCATTTCGTTGTTCGGAACTGGGATAGATGAAGTCGTTTTGGCCAAGGCTTTCAAGACTGATGTTTCTACTGTGAAGAATATCATTGGCTCCCTCAAAAATCCTTGAGCTGGTGTCTGAAGTAGCTCTCCTGTTATATCGACTCTGTTTTTTCTTCAGTTTGTAATTTGGTCAAGTGCTTTAAACTTTAATTATATATGTGATTTTACGAAGCCTTCTTGTTGTCCATCCCCCAGTGAATTTCTTGTAATTGTACTTCGTGTTGTAAGTGCAAGCATAACGTATAACATCTCGGAATGAATATTATTGTAGCTGAATTTTATTTGCTACTAAGTATGAGTGCTAAGGATGTTAAAAGTGAGGGGTTTGTTTGGAAATCCTTTTAAAAATACTTTTTACGGATTCTAAACCAAAATTTAAGTTTTAGAAAATAGATTTTGGAGGATAGCTTTTATGGATTCCAAAACAAAATCTAAATTTTGAAAAGGTGATTGTGTTTAAAAAATTTTGGCTTTTACAAATTCTGAGACAAAAAGTAAGTAGGAAAGATAAAGAAAGAAAACGTTAGAAAGAGAAAATTTATTAGAAGATGTGTATAATTTGACAAGAAAATAGCTTTTAAAAACCTAAATTTTAAACTGAGGTTTTATATCTAAAATAGATTTTTTTAAAAAAAATGTAAATACTTTAACAAAATCTAGATTTTAAATTAAAACATAGGTTTTGAAACTAAACCTAGGTTCTGAAAATAAAACCAAACAAACTCTTAATTTAAGTATTCTATTTGAAACCAAACATTTTTACCGGCGCATCCAATAACCTTTGGAACGTGCCGGTCGTGCCCAATCTACCTTGAACAATATTTGAGAGGAAACATGGTGGATAAAACTCCTCACTATTTGATTAAACACTTTTACCGGCGTCGAAACATGTCCATCCGCCGTAGATATTTGCTTTAATTTGCTTGTTATGCGCTTCTTGTTACATCTCACATAACGATTTATTAGATTTTGGTAGATTATTTTGCTGCAAAACTAAATTAGTGGCCCTTTCAGTAAATTGCGCTTTAAGACTTGAGTGAATATTGGACAACCAAAAACGAATGCATCAAACAGCACAGTTACATATAAACAAGTACAGCATCATACATAACGAAACACAGTTAAGATGGTTATTACAGCATCATATCATAGCAACTAAACAAGATACACAACTCATAAAACCAACTAAGCCCATTGAAAGTTAAGGCTGCATGCGTCCTTTATTCTTTCTTCATAATCACGCCTTCTCAACGATGCTTTCAAAGCTTGGTTGAATCACAAAGTCAGCCCTACTGAGTCCCTTCAGGTTTCTAACAAACCCCCCAAAGAAAGAATCATGTGTTTAGATTGTGGTTAAAACAATACTAGACAGATTAAAGGTAGTATAACAAATTCTATCCCTTTTTATTTCAATCAAAACATCCCAATAAAAATAACGTACTATAAAACTTAAGAGAACACTATAACAGAGAAGGGAGATAAGAAAGAACGGAGGGAGAATGATATATAAAAAAAATTAAAAGTAGAACAAACAAAAACGGAGAAGAACTAAATGCTGATGGAGATCAAAGAGCCATTGAAGGGTTGGACATTGGAGTGTCGACTGTGCAAAAAGGGGCCACAAGAACCCTTAATATAGGCCCCTTTCATACATGGAATGCACCAAATGACAGTCCCAACTAGCCGTAGCATTGTAAGTTTAGGCATTTAACGAGTAATCCAACAACTTGATACCTTCACCATATCAACTATTGACCAAATTTTAATGATTATTATCATGCCAACCGCATTCTCGACATTCTAATCCACAAAACACAACTGCAGATTCTGCCATTGTCAACGGGAGACCAAGGAAACTATACAAGTATAGGCCACATGATCCACAATTTGAGTGCTTTGAAAGTAAATATTTGAAACCTGGAGAGAAACACTAGAAGGATGGATTCAAACCGTTAGTCACCAAATGCCAAATGCCACCCCATCATTACCACTCAAACTAGTTCCGAGTAGCTGATCATCATTTTTTTTAAAGGAGATAAGTAGCATTCAGTATGTGAATAATTATAGACGGAAGTCAAAAAAGCCAATTGTCTTTCAATAGCCATCCTAAGTCACACATTGTGAGTTGTAAATACACATAACTAGACATACTGATAGACCATGATCCTATCTTTTTGTGCCTATAATGTGCGTAACCATTATTTCCTTCACACAGATCACACTAGCAGTTTAACAATAAACTTTAAACAAACAAGTACACCGATAGTAAGAAACATAAAAAATATTGCTAAGAGAACATGCCTATACCTTATCAGTATTCGCTTTCTCTTTCTCGGCCTTCTCCTTCTCAGCCTTCTCCCTCTGTTTCTCCAACCTTTCCCTCTCCCATTTCTGAAGCGGTGTATCAAAATTATCATAGGTCATATTTGATACACTTACTGAATAAAAAGAAATCATTCAGCCATCTCCATATTCACATTACTCTTTTACAGCCAAAACAATAAAATTCACACATAACATACAAATACATAGTCACACGAAGATCGGGTATCAAATATTTACTCTTACAATCTAATCCCATAAATTGTTTACAATCTAAAAAGAGGCAATAGTTATGATCAAACTCAGTCAACTGCGTATTAATGTTGCAACAACCCAAATTAACAAACAGGCTAACCTCGTTATACTCCTCTCATTGGCCTAAAGAACCAACATTTTTCCTGGAAAAGCAAACAAAACTAGCGGAGAAAATCAAAGTACCTGGATGTAGACGTTCTCTTTGGCCTGCTCTTCCTCACTGAGGACCCGCCCTTTGTCGCTCAAGTAGCGAGTGAAGGCGCCCCGACTTGACTCCATCGAACGTGTAACCGATCCTCGATTCAGCACAGATCTCATGGCCATCGTCAATGTTCTCTATTCTGTGTCGCTTACTCTCTCGACAGTCTTGGCAGGAAATGCGGCCTAGGGCGTCAAAGATCCTAGAAAAGTTTCGGTGTTACGCCGGTTCGGTCCACGTGGAGATCGAAATTGTCCACGGCTATATCATCATTGAATCATACTTGAATAAGGAAAACTAATTAGATGAAAATCCAATAAGTGGGATCCCACAAATTTCTATGTATGAAAGGAAAAGTAATTAAAAGGAATTTATGGAACGTGGAATGAATAAAAAATACTTATTTTGAAACACCGTTTCTTAAACCGTACACGCAAGTCGAGATAAAACCATTTTAAAATTCATAAAAACCATCTTGAAAACCGTAAAACCATCTTGAAAACTGCAAAATACCTCAGAATCTGTAAACTCCTTCCTCCCAACAGAATTTCTAAACCGTGTTTATATTGAAGAGAAATGGCACTTCAATAACATACAAATATTTCTCTACATTAGATTTTTGTATTCATCATATGAAGTATTCCTATCACTCTGTCATGTGTCCTTTTTGTATGTGGGTTTAAAGTTAAATTATAATATTTTAAAATATAATGTGATCACCTGTTAACTTAATATTTTTCTATTCGTGGTGTCTTTGTTCATCTAATGATGGATACCAATAAACATATAATTGGGTTAATATTGAACAGTGTGCCCATTTCATCAGTGATTTTAATATACCAACTCATTAACATATAATTCGGTTAACATTGAACAACAGTGAAGTGTCCTTCATCATATCGCCTTCACTGAACAATGTTATTCCACCATTAATGATTACCTCTGCACTTCAAACATCAAATACCATTTGTTTTTCTAACAAAACAGAGAGATTATTTATTGGGGGTCTGTTGCGAAACCAGAAAGAAATGGACGGTGTCCCATGCTGGGATGGTGAATCCATTCAAGAATTGCTGATTCAGGAACGAAAAAGAGTTTGTCACCACCTTCTTCTAAATCCTCTCAACCATTAAAAAAGTTGAGACACATAAAAGAATTAGATTACTCCCTCCAATCCACAAGATAAATCACACTCATAACATATTGACATTGCCACCCCTTTTGAGAGTTGATGTTGCTGGTGGCTCCACACCATCGTACTTCACCCAACCCCTTACAGTCAAAGCCCCCATGAGCAGTCCTTTCAGAGATCATCCGGTGCTCTCACCCAAAGACTTGCATATTAGGAGGAAGAGCCTTTTTACTTGTAAACCATACTATACTTATGAGGCATCCGGATATATAATTTATAACAAAAATAAGCATCAATTACTCTCTAATGACTTGTATAGACCAAAGAATTTTTCTAAAAATGTTGTAGAGAGGAGAGTAAAATGGATTGGAATATCAGACTATGAAACACAACGGAACCTGACTTAGTTCTGACTCGAAGGATAAGCAATCCCGTGCCCATAATTCTTCTAATTTTGTAAGAATCCCTTTTACGCTTCTCCAAGAAACAACAGTGTTTAATGCACGTTGGAATGATTGCGAACACATTAACCGACAGGTTTAAGCAGCATTTCACATTGGTGGACCAAGTAAGACATATAGGAAGGAGTGCATCTGGTAAATTACACGCAGGGAGCCTAATCACCTCCACGTTTGGACACAACAGGAAGCTTGCTTCTCTACAATCTTCATTAGATGTCACTTGTAGTCCTCGTAACATATCAAGGTTACTCGGTAGCAGAACAACACTTCCACATCCTCTCATATTCAAATTTCGAAGGCCAGTCATGTTGCAGATTGAAAACGGCAATTCTTAATTTTCTACCACAGATCAAGATTTTCTATATATTGCATCTTTTCTAGTATTTCTTGAAACTTCTCAAGTTTTAAACAGCCTTCAAGTCTGAGATATTGAAGATCAGGCATCTTGATTGCACGTGGAAAAGCCATGAGCTTTTTACAGTATCTAACATTCAAGATCTCAAGTTTTTTCAAAAATCAATCAGGAATTTCAATTAAATTGACACAACCTTCCAACATTAGTTCAATTAAGTTCGGGAGGCCAGATCCATCAGGAATCTTGGTTATAAATTGACATTTGTTGAGATTCAGAATAGACACATTCTCCCATGTCTGCAAGAAGGAAATCATAATAATATAGTTAGAGCGGAATTTTTAATGAACACTTAACTTGATTACACAGATAATAATAAGAATTTAATGAATATAGAAAGGAATATGCTCACTATTTTTGGTTCCAAAGACTGTAAGCAACCTCCTTGCATGTCAAGCGCAGCAAGGCTTGAAGGATCAAAACTAGTTGGCAAAACAGATGCTGGATATCCCCACCACTGCAACACCCTCAAACAATTTGGAAGATCTAGAGGACCATTTAAAAACCAAGCCTCCTTGAGAAAAGGTATTTTTAGACTTGTCAACCTTCTGAAATCCATTCTGTCCCAGTTTACTTTCATATCTCCACACTGATGCTCTCGAATTATAACAACTACTTTTTCTGTACCCTATTAGTAGGCAAAAAATTTGAATTCAATCACAAGAATTAGAAGTTTCATATACTACAAAGAGGGAAAACAATTAAATCACCATCATTAGGGTCAATTACAGTGCTTTTTTGTAGAACATGAATAATATCTTCATGGGACCATAATCTACTTCGTTTTCCTAGCTCTTTTGGTGATTCTTGATGAACAATTTCTCTCCCCATGGCTTGTATCAAGTCATGCATTTCAATGCAACCATTTTCAATCTTTAGGAGGCATTTGTCTTTCAACACTTCAATACAATAATCTGGATCAAAACCATGAGCAAGTTCCACCATAAGTTTGACATACTCCGTTTCTTTCCCTTTGAAAAAACAAGCAATGTCAAGGAAAGCTTCCTGCTCTACCTCTTGCAAACCATCATAGCTTACTTGCAGTATTCGTTGAATTTCTTTGTTTGAAATTCTTCTATAGATATCTAATGCAGATTTCCACCCATTTATACTCTTACCAAACAAGTGAGAACCTATTGCTTCAATGATTAGAGGGAGGGCTTGGGCATACTGCATTGCAAAACTCAGAACTTCCATGTAAATTGGATCAACATTACAATTTTTGAAGGCATTCCAGCGTAACAATTCAAGAGATTCTTCCTCATCGAATTTCCTCATGTCATATACTGTTTCAACAACATGCCTTTTGAGTAATTGTTTATCCCTTGTTGTAATGATAATCCTACTGCTAGAACATATTGGAATATAGGCCACCCTTGATGGATTAAGCCTAAAATCCATATGTTTGGGGCAGATTTGTTAATATACATTTATGTGGGGAATAAATTGTGATTTTCCCAAAAAGACATTAAATCTGAAAACCGGAAACAGTTAGAGTGGGCAGTTATTCATTTTGAATTTATTCCAGTAATAAATTGAGGATAACTCCCTAAAGAAACGGAACCATGAGAAAGAGCAGAAGTGTCTCCTCTCTCTCGCTCTCAGAAAAATTCTCTCTTTCCTTTCTCTGAATGTATTTGACATGAACATTATTTTTATGTCCAAATCAATTTGTGATCTAGAGGTCATGTGGATATTTACAGATTGGTAATTGAAATCTATAGGTACGCCCGAATCCTTTAGAACCAAACCAACAACAATCACCAACAAGTTTTTCCAATTACTCAACGTAATCAAGGATCAGGAGAACTTTCTTTTGAGCAAGTCTTCGTTTCATTACAGCAATTCCTTCATTAACATCCACCTTCATATCCATCCCAAAAATCCTTGATAGTATTCTCTCTTGCATTTGTTCAAGGCCAAATTTATTTGAATTCTCTCTGACATCATGGATAAAGCATAAACCTTCAAAGTTATCGGCGATCGAGTTATACACAACACCAGCAATTGTCGTTTTACCAACTCCTCCACTTCCACATATTCCCATCATATTGACTTGGTTGTTCAACTCCACTCTTAGAAGAGAGTTAAATTTTATCACCCGCGATTCCAATCCAAATCCAACTAGATAGTCTGCAATATGCAAAGGATTCCTATTGATCTTACTAGAGATCTCTTTAACAATCCTTTGAATGAACTCATGCTCATATTCGTGCTGACAAATTACAAAAGTTCATGTCATTACTAAATTTCAAGTCAAGTCAAACTAAATTCATTCATAAAACAAGTAAATTTAAGTTATTTATACATACATTTGATATGATGTAGCTAAACATGCAATACAAAGTAAAGTAAAAGATATAAGTTGCGAATTACCCAACATTGATGTGAAAAACTGATATATTAGCTGCTTCTTGTAAGGCAAGCTTCCAACTTTGCAACTTATCTACATTATCCTTTAACTTTCTTTCATGCAGACCCATTGCTTCTTTATACTCCCCTTCTTGATGCGCACGTGTGAAGGTTCCACATCATAAAAAATAGGCAAAACCAACTGCCTGTTTCCCTTAATACATTGTAGGATCATGACAAGTTCATTGAGTCAAAACGATGAGGATGCATAGTCCTTAGAGAATACAATATTCGAACAAAATAAAAGCATTATATAAAGCAAAATATAATGGAAGTATAATGAACAACTGATGAACCATTATCAATTCATGAACAGCACATGAAGGATTCAGGCTTGAACCATGAAGTCTGTGAAAGTAACTCAAGGAGAAAGGTTTTACTAAGTTAGAAGAAATCTCAAAGCTAATCTCCAGAACTTCTTTTGATAACCATCGTTGCCACCCACAATCAAGCTTGAATTTGGAAGCTAACCTCCAAACAGAAAACGTATTCTGCAAAACAAAGAACTATCAATACACAAGCTAATGAGACTCTTTCCTGCTTGTGCATGAACAACGATAACTAAGTGCAGGAAATACAAGGGAAATAGTAAATGCCACGCGGAAAAAGAAACTTCGGAGAAGAGGGAAAAGAAGCTTCGTGAAAAAAGACAAAAAGTTGTTAGAGAATTAATCTATTTGCCCCTGTAGTATCAGATTCCTACCTTTAGAAAAGGTAAAGATGAGTCCCGGAAATTTTTCTCAAGAGAGTGCGAACATTTTTTAATAATTATTAAATAAAACTACTCTAACATATTTACTCTTCACAAGGGAGAATCAAACTCATAGCTATTGCAAACTCTGCAGAAATTATGAAATTGTTAGTCACATACTTAATATATTATATAGGCTCTGTTTGACAACACTTTTGGGGAGTTCAAAAGCACGTTCAGCAGTATTTTTCCGCAAAACGAAATAATCTCCTTCACATATTTACCTCAATTTATGTAAAAAGCACTTCTCCACCACATTCCCAAACGGATCTAACTCAATGGTGGAGTACTACCTTTGTTTTAAAATACAGCATATAATAAATAATTAATTGATCTTTTAGAATTAATTGGTTAAGTTATTTATAAAGTAGGTGTGTTTATTTTATTAAAATACTCATCATTTTAAGTATTGGTATCATATATATTATTAATTGCACAATTTCATATGTTAACGTACGTACCATGCATGGATGGTTTGAACTCATTAGTTTCTTGTTTATTGAATCTTAGAAACTAGGCACTGAATTTTTTTTTCTTTTTTTTAGATGATGATCATTAATGCATATTCATTTAGGTCTGCTACGCACTTTGCCTTTAATGTCTTTTGTTCTCTGTTTTTTTTTTTTGCCCAAATGAGGTAATAATGATGATTTTTTAAAAGCAAAAGTCCGCATGACAGTTAATTATTATAGGAATTATAGAGATATCTCTTGTAATTTCAAAATCTACATTTTATTTATGAAAATATTCCTTGCTTTAATTTGTATTAATTATGACACATTCATTTAAATTAAAATAAATTAAATGCCAAAGCCTTCACATATATTAATTAGCTCTTCCTCACGTATATATTTTATCAACTTGAAACAACGAAATGCTGGTTTACGCAATTTGTCATGAACATAGTTTTTTTTTGTGTGGCAAATATGCATCGCTGCCAATAATAGCTATTATAGTGTTTTAAAACATAAAGCAATGGTTCAAGAGATCGTTTACAAATCGTCAATGAATAAGATTTTTATATAAATATTAATATTTGATCTTACAACTTTGTGGACTACAAGTCAAATCTTCACTAATTGGACTAACATTTGTTGTCTATATAGATTTATTAATATTTTAGCTATTAGAGTTCAAAGTTATTTATGGTTATTTTCACTGTAACGCCAGTACATAAAAAAAAAAGACCAGAGATGGTTGACTGGAAATTTTTTTTTGAATAATAGCTTTGGATGACTATAATTATATGAAACATGGGAATTAAATTCTGTCGGGAGTTTATGAATAAAGTCAACTCTACCTTTTAATTGAGAAAAAAAAGTTAGTGACAATCTTTCTGGGCATATCTCTACTCATATTTTTTTTTTTCTAAAGTATACTTTTAGTCCTTTATATTTACTTCAGGTTTCGTTTTAGTTCTTTAAATTTAAAAAGTACATTTTTAGTCCCTTAAACTTAAACCGTTAGTTTCTTTTAAAGAAAATTGCTGACTCTTCTGATATTGAAAATTTTCAACCTGTCTTCCTTATTATTAACGAACAAAGCTAGCTAGCATTAAGTCCCCCTATTTTAATTATAGTTATATATTATAAAAAATTTATGAAGAATCAATGAGCTTCAGCTGCAGTAAGTATTCCAAGTGTTCAACAGTTTCAATTCTTTTTCCTCCCCAGTTGATCTGCCTCCTCTTTATTCTCATTCATCGTACGAATGTGATACTTCGTACTGCACTACTACAATAAAAATACAGTTACCCACATCGTTTTCCTGCTTCAATTCATGAGAAAAGCATCATAATTATATATATATATATATATATATAAGACATCAGTATCATTTTTGTAATGAACTTGAAGTTCGGAGGAGTATTTATTAAAACATGATACTGATTTACTTATTGCATTGATTAATCTAATTGAAAGAAAAATTTTGATTGATTGCTTCATGTTAATTAATTACGTCATGTTCCTTTAATATGAACCCGCATTATTAAAAGCCCTGATGGGTTGATGTTAAAAGCATTTCCAACAGCAGAAACAAAGCTCGACCACAAATTAATAAAATCATGTTTAATATGTTAAATTAAGAGGTTTATTAACATATACATATATTTTATATATATATATATATATATGCTCACAACAATTCTATCTTCAACAACCTCTCATTTCAGAACCTTAGCATTTTGATCATCACAGTACCACTTTAATAATGTTAGATATATATATATATATCTAATGATGCTAAGTTTATTGGACGGAGAAGAGATCAAAGAAAGCCCTGAATATGAACTCATGATTTTGCCTGTGATTAACAATCAAGTAACAAGTCAACAAGGCCTCCAATCTCTTCCACTCATTTACTCCTCCATGGAACTCCACCATCTTCTTCATTGATTTCTTAAAGTCCTCGTAAGGATCATTTGACTCCAAAGCTATAAACACATTATTCTCACACACACCAATCACCTCTCCTTCATCACCATCATCATCCTCCTCCTCTTCGTCGTCGTTATCAACAACAACCACCTCTTTTCCTTTCAGTTTTCTTCGCTCTATCATCATCTGATGATATTCAAATTCCTTCGAACCTTCAGTCGCTCCGGAAACAGCTCTTTCATCAGTAGCCACCACTAACAGTGAGTTCGTGTTGCTGTTCGGCTCGAAGAACAGCCTCTCCGATGACCTCACCACCCCGCGAACTAACTCCTCCAAACAGTACTCGCCGTCTCCCGCGTCGTCACCATTATTGTTGCAGTAATAGTCAAGAAGAAGATCATCTGACTCAACAATTAATGACGGTGATGATGAGCCTTTAGGTTCATTTGTGAACTGGTTGGACCGGAGAGTTTGAATCGGATCATCACCGAATGCCACATGATTGGGTTTTCGAAAAGAGAGTGTGTTTGCCTGGGCACAGTAGGGCAAGAACTGACATGGACGGAGCAGTTTTGGAGCTCGCTTGGTTCTGAACAAAGAAGACAGCTTCATCGATTTCCTCGCCATTAGAACCTAGTAACTCAGAAACCCTAATCACTTTGCTTGAGGAAGGGGACTATGGGGGATGACTCTCAGTTCTTTTAAACTGGTGTGTGCATTAATTTTGGTCTCTCTGCAATAATGGTTTTTCAATTCAGAGAACTTTCTCTTGATAATTTTGAAATTTAAATTTTAGTTTAGTTTATTTAACTCTCTTAATAACATTCCTTAAATGAAATAAAAATTACTCCCCTTACTCCTTAATGTAAATCAATGCCTATTTAACTAATTTGAGTATATTAAAAAGGTTAGTTAAATTAATTAATATGAAATATTTTTTTATAACACACTCTAATTGAAAAAATTTAAAAATTGAGGGAGTGTCAATATAGACAATTTAAAAAATTGATAAATATAAAAAATATATTTTACATTTAGCATAAAGATCAACTCCCCATCTAGATCATAAGCTACCAGAAAAATGCTATTTAGCGACGGAAAATCCGTCGTTAAATGACTATTTTTCGTCGCTAAAACGAGGGTTTCTAATATTTTCCGTCGTTAAATGAAAATTTTCTTATGAAAAATAGCTATTTAGCGATGAATTTTTCCGTCACTAAATGATATTTTTCAGATAGTGCTATATATATATTAAGGACCAGAGATAAGTATATTTGGTTAATTAAATTTCATATCACATGATACTAATTAATTAATTTACCACATACATATAATCAATTAATTAACCTAAAGCATCTGACCCTGTGTTACTCAGAATATATATATATATATATATATGATTGCATGCATCTCCCCCAGCAGTTACAAACTGTTGGGTCAACTATAGCATTCTATTATTATTATTATTATTTTAAAGCATTTACAGGCCCTTGAAAATAGTTCTTCTCAAAAGCATTTTCTTATTTCATCACTGAGGTTTGAATGCCAAATTATTATTTTTACAATTCAATAGTTGGGAAATTGTTTAGTTTTCGTTTTCATTTAAGATGTAAGGAATATAAATATGCAATTAGAACAGTAATTATTTATAGATTGTCCAAATCTTCTATAGATAATTGCAAGATAATAATTAGATTTTGAAAATGCAAATGCTAGTTTAGTAATATATATATATATATAGACAAGAAATTGAAGATTAGATTAGCATGTACAGTATCATATTATTACGTACAGTGGCAAATTATCTAGTATGTAGAATTAGATATTGCAATTAGCATAAGGGGTATATGGAAATTTCAATGAATTTGAAATTTAAACAGATTAAAACTAAAAGTCAAAATAGTTAAAACACAAAGAAGGAGTCAATATGAATTTAAAAAGTCTCACTTCTCAAGGCAAAAAAATACACAATTTAATGGCTTAAATATGAGAGAGAAGCATCATCATTATATTATAATATTATACACTTCAATCCTATTTATAAATGATTTTTAACATATTTTATAAGTAAAATTTTGAACTTCATTACTTTCAAATTCAACAGTTTGTCTACTTTATTTCAATTTAACACTACATTTAATATAAGAATCATTTGATTTTTTTAGAAAGATTGATTAAGTTAAATAAATTACTTTAAAATGTATATATTTATCAATTTTTCAAAGTAATTTATCTAATTTATAAAGTAATATATGATCCAATAATACTTATAAATAAATACTTTTAACTAAGCTTTGAAAGGACCTTCTCTTTTCTTAAACCATCAATTCTTGACACAGCTTCCATGGATCTTGATTTGTAAGTGTTTGTTTGGAAACTTCGTTCCCCAAACGGTACACATAAGCTGAGATAAAACCATTTTGAAATCTGTAAACTCTTTTATTCCAATGGAGTTCCCAAACACACACTAAATCTGATTTTGGGTTCTCTATTTTCTCTGGAAAGTGCCGCTGATATCTAGAAGGCGCCAAATAAGATTCAGCTGTTCATAATTTCTTGACCTGTGATTGGTTGATCACAACTGATACAGAATTTTGAGAGCATACACAAATTTCAGCTCGAAGTCTTTGTTCAAAATTAACGTATTGGAACGAGTGTATCCAACACTCTAAAGTATTTTACAGTGTATTTAACACCATGAAGTATTTTTTATATGCTTCCAACGCTTTAAAGCATTTTTTTATTCTTTCGTGTTTGATGCAACAAAAAATATTTTAAAGTTCCTTAGTGTTTGATGCATAAAAAAATACTTTAAAATAATGGGTGCACATTAACCCTTTATTAGTGTTAACCAAAAATTAATTAAATAACTAGATTTAGATTTAATATTCATATCTCAGAAAACCCAAAAATACCATAGAAGGCTAGAAGCATGGAAAAGACAAATTCGGTGTTCAATTATCATAATTCCAAACTAGGCTCATTGCACGGAAATGGATATTAATATGTGGGTGATTTTACCATATCACCCCCATTTAAAAAAAAAAGAGGAACTAAAAGACCACCTGAGCCTACGTAGCCATCTCGTCCGTCGGTTGTCGGAGCTCCGGCACCGATGGCCAATGTTGTTGGCTGATGGAGCTTCAAGACCAACGAATGACATTTTTATTTTGAAATAATCTGTCACGGTGGGATTTGATCACTACCATTTTTTGAATTAATTAGATTAAAAAAATTATATTCTTCAACCATCACCGCAAGTCATTTTCTTCTCTCATTACGTTTGTATGTAATGGGCCTTGGATGTCCATGACTATTGAGAGAAGTCATTTTGTGTGTGTTTGAGAAATCCGTTGAGAGAAAGGAGTTATAGCTTCCGAGATGATTTTATGGATTTCGAGATGGTTTTACAGATTTTAAGATGATTTTTATGGATTTCGAAATGGTTTTTACAGATTTCGAGATGGTTTTGTCTTGATTTATGTGCACCGTTAGGGAAAATGAGTGCCAAAACAAACACTTTATGGGCCTTAGATTTTCTCAAAAAAAAAATATCATAACCTCTAGTGCACGAGAATGTCTGGCAAATCCTGATACCATTGCATTCCATGACACAATGCTTCTCATCTCCACACACTGAAACACAAAGGTATGCTTCTTTTATGAAGCCTCTGGCATATATATCTATGAGGGAAGCAACAACATACAAGTTTGAATCAAGTCCTAATTTGCATGACATCGCATGCACTTGCTTCCCCTCCATCAAAGTTGACAAACCGGCACAAGCACTAACAGCAGATGAAATCATAAACTGGTCTAGCTCCAAAAGCATTAACTGATAACTATGGAACAGTAGCACGGCCTCCTCATGGAGCCCATTTTGCACATATCCTGCCACCATAGAATTCCATGTTACAGGACTTCTTTCCGGCATGCTCTGAAATACCTTATTCACATCTTTTATTGAAGAGCACTTGGCATAAACATCAAACAGAGCAGTTCCAACAAAAACATTTGAAGCTATAGAAACCTTAATGGCAAAACCATGCAACTGTATGCACTCAACTATTTCACATTTTGCAGCACAAGCACACAGAACGCTAGAAATACTGAACTCATTACATGAGGTTTCATCTCTTTGCATTTTAATGAAAAGTGTGAGAGCTTCCTGCTCCTCCCCATTTTGGGTAAGAGATCCGATCATTGTATTCCATGAAACTAGGCTTTTCTCTGGCATTTCACTGAACTTTCTGAAAGCGTTGTCTACTAAACCACATTTAGAGTACATATTAATGAGCATATTCGATGTTAATATGTCTATTCTAAAGCCAATAGGAATAGTCTGAGCATGGCATGCAATCCCTTCCATCAGTGACAGTGTTTTAGCACATAGCTGGATAAGATAATGCAAGGTTGAAATACGAGCAACATCTGCATCCACATAGACTGCTTCTTTCACCCTTAAGGGCTCTGGTTTGGCCTCAGTAATAATTGATAATTGTCTACAATTTATGCTGAAACCAAAACTGTCACAGAATCTCCTAAACCTTCTGACGGATCTCATGACATTGCATTGAAGGTAAAGCAAACCAATGTGGTATCAGTTTCCTAGTTGAATTAGAAAATAGAAACCACTAGGCTTATTAGAGGATTTAATCTTTGCCATCCAATTCCCCATGCGTATTTTTGTAGTTTGAAGGAGTTGAAGAATGCATTTCAGCTGAAGCACGCTAGTCTTCTCCAGTTTCACAAGCCCTGACTGGTGACTTAGCCTAACTTCACATTATAAAATAAATTTAGTCAATGGTAGGCATATATCAAAACCATGTAAATCTTACACATGTTCGTGGAAATTGCAAGGGAACAAACAAATATAAAAAACCGTAACATCATAAATAAATGAAGAAACTATTTGGGGGGAAATTAAGTCCAAATTCTTAGATAACATAATGTTACCTATGGCCAAATAAAAAAATAAGAAAAAAATAATGGTGGAAGGTTCACTGCATTAAGGTCATAAAATCTAATCCCTACAGATCAATCAATGTTTCCTGTAGATCAACAAGACTTAAAAAAAACTGCAAAAGCAATCAATATTTTCAAGGGCAGAGGGTGCTCATGCTTTTTTCTGCTAATGCCACATGCATTTCCTTGTTATTAAAGATGGGGAAAAAAACTCTTAACACTTCTTGATTTGATCACACAATGACATATGATTCATAAAACAGACAAGTAAACATAATACCTATATTAGGAGTGACATGGAACCCTGGGAAAATTACTTTTAATGGAATTATAGCACAACACTTCCTCTGTTCTTTCATAAATCACACCCATGTTAATAATTAAATAAGAGTGGGATGAAAGTTGCGTTATAAGAGACTATTTTAATATATTTGACAATTGATATAAAAAATATTTTGAAGAGGTAAAGTGTATTTATCTAACTATTACTTACGAGTCCATATTATTGGCAATCATAAATAAATTCACATGAAAAATAACATCCAAATGACCAAAAAAAAGGATAAATGGATGTAACAACTTGTCTGGAAAATAAATAGTTCAAAAACCAGAGTCAGATATTGATGGATAATCTCACCTCAGCTAACAATTGACTTTCTGCATTTCTTCTGCTATTTTACATGGAAAAACGCATGCTCCACCAGGGAAGTTGGTGTAGTATGCATCAACTGAGATCGACATATGGCAGCATATAGATAACCACCAAAAAAGGGCAAAAAATAACAGAGAAAGAGAAATAGAAAAGAAAGGAAGACAATGCAATTCCCAGAAGTGCAAGTATCATAAGGTGGGGTGGACCACACATGGTCCTCTTAAGGTGAGCAGCTAAAGGAAAAGAAGAAAAATTACACTTTAACTACATAAACTGAAGACTTTTTTTTCATATTTTTTAATTTGAAACTATTTCAAAAGCCAGAGAAACCCAAATCATTTATTTAATAACAGTGAACAAGCTTCAACTATAAAAAAGATCAAGGGGGGGGGGGAGAAGGGGATCATACCAATTGTATGGGAGGTGAGGCAAGAGTCTTTCCTTGAAATATTGACCATTTTTACTAACTCATGCAGCAAAAAAATTACTGAATTTTTGTTTCTCGTTAGAAAAGATTTTAAAACATAATAATGTTTCTTGTAATGATCATGAAGTAAAGGTTTTTATGAATAAAAGAAACAATTCATCCACATCCACATCCACATCCACATCCACATCCCCATCCCCAGTGACACAAGGATTTTTCAGCAACCACATTGAATGGTGTTTGGTCGAATAGTCACATGGAAATACGAAAGTGTTTGGTTCAATAGTCATATCTTAACTAAAAAGCTGAAGAAAACAAACAAACAAATATGAGATACCCAACCCATCATTCACCCATGACATGATGTGTGTCTCCACCACTTCCCCTTTTTTTCTTTTTCTTCTTTATTTCCCCCCTCACACATCCCTATTTGTGATATACTTTTGGGATAAGCAATAAATAATAAGCCATATAGATAAGCTCCAACATGTGGTGGGAATACAAATTCAAAAAAAAAAAAATCATGATTTTCAATTTTAAAGTTATTTAAAATTACTTGAAAGTTAAAACGTTAAATTGACAACAAAATGTAAATTTAAAAATTTTATTAGTTTATGAATGCTAACATGATTTTAAAAATTAAAATCTTTTAATGCAAATATATTTAATTTGAAGCCATCAATTACAATCTAGTATAGATATAAATAATTAATACAGTTGACTTTAGGTTAAGATCCCTTGAGTGGGTCTTTACAATCAAACAACTTTATGTTCACATGTTGCTTGAGAATTAAGACCAGAAAGAAGTCTTGTGCAAACAAAAAAAAATAAAAGGAGAGGTGGAGGATTGAATTTTAGAGGAGGAGGAGGAGGAGATAACAGAATTGAGACCAGAAAGAAGTCTTGTGCAAACAAAGAAATAAAAGTAAGAATCAGAATAAAACACAGAGGAGGCGGAAGAGATAACAGAATTCTCCTCAGAGTATAGGTTTGGGGTCAATTTTTTTAGAAGAAAAACATAAAGTTATTGAATATTGATGACACATCAAATCAAAAAGTTAACTTGAAATAGACAATTGTAACATTTTTTATAGAAAGATTTTATTACAAAGATACAAATAACTACATTTGAATTTAATCCATAAAGGCATGAGCATTAATAAGTATATACTGGTAATCATGGAATATGATTCTTTGCGTTGAATAGAAAGAAAGTGAGTGTTGAGGTAGAACCTGACTTTCATCATAGGAATTCCGAATTTGTTCCTAGCCTTTTGACCTCGAATCCATAGAGAGAAAACTAATGACCAATTGCAAGTCCACTTGTGGGAATTGAAAATCCACGTCCATTGACTGCTCCAGATGCTATGAACATTGTGCGTGCCTCTGTGTGTGTGTGTTCCTTTTATTTAAATTGATTCGGAAGTATCCATGAGCATCATTGATTTGGAAATTTAGAGTTGTGCCAACCATAAAATCTAACGGTAATAATTACTAGACAGACATAAAGAAGTTCACCAAAGGAATATTGACACAGATGTAATCCAATCTACAAGAGACAAAGGTTATAAGCTACAACGAGAAAATCTAATCAAGAAATCTCAATCACAATTAAACATGACAAAGTAATCAATAAACAGAATACGGACAAGCTTGGCCCTTTCATTTAACAGTCATTGAATCAACTCAACAAAGAAAGACAGAAAAAAGAGAGACATATATGCATTGAGTCTCCATAAAATTTTCCGGTTAAGTACTAAAAGAACACGTAAAAATACAAATGTTTAACTTTGAAGCTTTTTTGTTATTTAACAAACCATCCGATATCCACGTTGAACTCCGACTAATCCAGATTCAAGCTGAGTTAAGCTTCAAATGGGGTGGGGCTTACTCTCCCAAAAGCATCTCTTATTTTAATGTAATGGGGAATGAACGCTAAAATCTTACTGGGTAATGAAGTTAACAGTTAAAGTGGAAGAAGCAAGATAATTCAATACTACATACCACGACTTATATTGATATCTATCACAATATTAACTTTAAGGGCATGACAGAACAAATCTATAATTCACTAGTCTCTTTCAAACATCATTGGACATGAATGGAATATTGATGTGGATTAGAAGATGGAATAATCCCCAATTATTTTGATGCAGGATCTAATTCGTGTAAATCTCCATGTGGATTCTTTCCCTTTTTCCTTGATTGAAGCTACAGTGAGGTGCAGTAGCAGACATGAATCATGCAGCTTCAAAAGATGCCAATGGGAGAGGGACAACACAAGGAGAAAGTGGGATGAGGGAGAAAGAAAGTAATAGAAAGCAAGTTAGAACGAAACAATTGGTGCAGCAGGCAGAGGAGGCATATAAAGCAAAACATGGTGCCAACATAATGGCCCACGTCTTTTGTCTTCTTACCTGTTTTGTCAATTATAGACCACTATCATCCACCTTACAAATTTGAGATAAGGCCTGGCCTTGTGTGATGATTTCCTAGATTTCCATTGCTTTTCCCTTTTAAAGAAAACAAAATCAGGAAATAAATTTAAGTCCCTTTGATCAATACAACCTAAATATTTTTGGGGGAAAAGGTATTCAGGCTTTCAAAATTAGAGCGCTTTTGAAGAGGAGGAGAATGACGAGGTAGGGATGCATATGGAGTTCATTTTTTATCTTTCGAGAGATTCAAATCTATCAAAAAGACTGCATTAAAAGGAAACAGTGTCACTTAGTGACAAACTGTTCCATATGCCATAGTTGATGAAGACGTGAAATATTTTAGTAGGGAATTCGTACTTCATAGTGAATGAGATAAGCAATGCCATGACAAGGGATCATCTAGTTGAAAATAAGCATTATTAATTCAATTCCCTTTCTTGTTTCCAGTTTTTTCTATTGATTTTGCGGCTAGTGATTTCCTTCAACTGATATAATAAGAAAACTATAGACATGTGATTCAGAAAGTTGAGAGTGTGTCCCACAAGTTCAAATCAAAACAGAAACAATCCTAACATAAAAAGTAACATTAAAATTGGTTTTTACTAAAATACTACAAGGGTTCCATTCAAAAAAGAAAAACAGAAATTCTACAGGGTTGACAAAGAGAAGCAACTATCATAGTATATCACTACTTAGAATCAATTTTATGTCTAGATAAATACAAACTAAAAAGACAAGTATGGAAGAACAAAAAGAGAGAGAGAGAAGACCCAGAAACAAGAGGTCAAAATTGATAACACCGAAAAAGCAAGATCAATTTTGGATCTCACAGGTTCGTTGAGTTTATAAATGTCTGCCATCATATACAAAGATGGGACAACAGCACAAAAGAAGATAAATGGACGGCACATCCTTCTTTATCCAAATACAGCATGCTAGAGTATATATTATCCTTATTTTTTTATTTATTTCGTACTGCATGCTAATGATGAATGAATCAGCTCTACCAATTATTGTAGAACAGCAATACAGCATTGTTTAGTGTACTTGTTTGGAAGATGACATCATGTCCACTTTGTGTCATCTTAATTATTTCAAATATGAATAGATCCTTTGGTCAGGGAGACCCTTAATCTGTTCAGAAAAATTCTAAACCCCATGATTAGATGCTGTTGATATCTTTGAATTTTGCTCAAAATGTCATATAGCTGAAAAATGGTTTGTTTGGCGCGTTAAGAAAAGCCAAACGCACATTCAACAGTATTTTTCGTAAAACGATATAATCTCCTTCACATATTTACCTCAACTTGCTCAAACAGACACAGAGTCAATGTAGCATCACAAACTTTAAAAAGGAGAAGTGACAACCCAGAACAAGAGTCATCCAAGGGTTCATTAGGTATTCAGGTGCTTTATTTCACTTTAGCAGTTAATACTCACAAAAGGCAAAGAGCACAAGAACAGAGATTCTTTTGACATAACATGAGAAGGATTTACAAAAGCCATCAAAGCGTATGCAGCTTCTTAAGGCTTTAACTATACAATCCACCATTCCCACAAAAGTGGTAGTCTATTTCTACTCTTTTGGTACCCTATTATACTTTTGTATATAATATGTACCAAATGTAATTCTCCCTCCCCATTTCTAAGTGACCATCAATTAAACTAAAAGGTTGAAATCATCCTATCCTAACTTGGAACAGAGAGAGGGGAGTGTACAAGTGATAATCTACACTTTCTGTTTTTTTTAGAGTGAAAAGAGACGGTGATAATTTACACTTCAAAACTTTGGTCCCCACTTTGTTTGGATAAATGGATTTCCCCATTTATTTCAGAGAGAGATCCATTTCTTTCAGCATCAAAGCTAGCATGAACACTGTAAAAGATATAGACAAGAACAGCAATAGCGGAAAAGAATCCAAATCGAGCGTAGGATGGCCCATCCAGTGCGCCAAGCAAAAACACATTGAGAAAGATTGACATGGAGGGTATCCATGGCATAAGAGGGACCCCCCAGAATTCTGGTTTCCGAGCTTGAGGAACCGTGCGGTGGAAAATATGCAGAACTGCAATGGCAATCACCCCACAAGCACCAAGTATTCCTGCCTTGGCCCCTCCAGTTGGTAGAAATCTCCAAGCAAGTGTGAACATTATGGAGGTGAAGGAAAATGAACAGAGAAAAGATAATGTAGGCCATGGTTTGGTCGTCTCATCAGAGACATAACGTCTATAAATTACAGCATTTGCCACCATGTAAAAAACAAAGAGGGTGCCGATTGATACGAAGCTGAGAAGAACATTGAGGTCAGCGAAAAGGGCAATTACAGCAGTGAAAATCCCTGAAAATGAGAATATCTGCGAACGTGAGAAAAATTAGACCTCAAAATGCACAATATCTTCAAGTTATAAAAGAGAAGGAATTTTTGCCCATGGAATGTAGGAAGTCAAAATGAACCACTTGGTTGGCCAAAAAAATAATGAACCACCTGGTATAAAGAAACCCCCCTTCCTCCCGGTGGAACCTATGAGCTAAGGACATCATTAGTCAAAGATTCTTATCAAAAGGAATATCTAACTCGTACAATAATATTGGTTGGACCATACAAACCACTAATTTCCATTAAGATTCTTTATTCACTGGATGCACACAAAAAGAAAATGAAGATTTTTATGCGGATTTATTTTCCTTGAATGAGTGAATCACATCTACATAAGCCAAACAGCTCCGCGCTCAACCCATTTGTCAATCACATCGACATGCCTCGAGAGTATTGCATGTTTTCAGGCCAAAGAATGCTTTTATGCAACCATATTTTGTTTAGAAAGTTTAAGTGAGACCACCTACATAAGATAATTTCTGCAGCAGCATATAGTTGTGATTGTAATTGTTAAAATTTCCATGTTCTGTTCTAACAGAAATAAGGGTTGGTTTGGTTTCAAGGTTTTGAAACCTAGGTTTCGAAACCTAGGTTTGAAATCTAGATTTTCTCTTTCATACTCTCTTTGTACTACTCTTTCTTACTTTCCTCTTTCTTACTTTTTCTCTCTTTCTCTTTCTTACTTTCCTCTTTCAAACCCACTTTTTCTTACTTTTTTACCTCGAAATCTGTAAAAGCTATAACTTCCCAAACATAAATCATATTTCAAAACCTAGGTTTTACCTCAGAATCTGTAAAACCTAAGTTTCAAACCTAACATCCAAATCAACTATAAAACTCTCTAAGCAGGCAAGTCCTATAAAACAACTACTCTAAAAAGGGTCCCTACCATGACAAAAAGCATGAATTGCAGTTACTGATCACAAAAAGGACAAAGAATTAGCCGCTCTGCACGTATCAGGTATTAATTAATGACGTACCAAGAAAAACGGAGGCGTTGACAGGCGTGGACGTCTTGGGATGGACCCTGGCGAACCAAGAAGGGACCACGTTGGACCGTCCGATCACACACATGTATCGAGCCTGACCCAACATTGCCACTAACAGCGACGTCAGGATCCCAAAGCTGGCCCCCACCCCTATCACCTTCGACACCCATCCCCAGCCGTCTGGTTGCCCCCTGAACGCCGCCGAAAACGGCGCTTCCGCATCGATCTGCGTGAAATCCCCACCGCCAGCCCAGTGGGATCAGATCCAATCGTCAATGGAAAGATAACATAAATTCATAAACGTAAATAATTAGGACAGTCTTATTCACCATGTCATATGGAATAAGCTTGGACATGGAAGCGGCCATTAGACAGTAGAGAAAGGCTACGATTATGAGTTATGACCGATCCTAACACGCCGGTGGGAATATCTTTAACTGGGTCTCGGACTTCTTCGGCCATGGTGGAAACGGCGTCGTATCCTATGTAACTGAGATAAACCATTGCTGATCCATTGAATACGCCTGAAGCACCGTAAGGGAAAAACCCGGATGGATTTTTCGGATCACCAGGCTCTGTAAAGTTCCTCCAGCTCCCTCCCCAGAAACCCACAACGATCACAAATGCTATGAAAAATATGTGAAGCGCCGTCAAAATCATATTAATCACTGAGCTCTCCCTCGTGCTGATAGGATAACAATCAGAATACAAACAACACGAATAAAACAAGATTGGTCAAAACTTTGCATGATAATGATGAAGGTCGAACCGAACAGAACCCCTTTACTGGGTTTATTGTGAGGGTACCTGTGGCAAATAATAAGGGTGATGAGGAGAACGACAGCGACTGCAACGACGTCAATCTCGTCAAATCCTTTCGGAAGCGAAGGAACGGTGAACCTCCATTTCATGGTGGAGACGCCGATTGCTGTGCCAATATAGGCAGTAAAACTTCTGGCAACGGCGGCATTTGACATCACATAATCCATCACAAGGTTGGCACCGGTTATGAAGGCAGCAAATTCACCTGTGAAATTGAACTGAAACCTAACATCAATAATCTAGTTCTAGAGTACAGAAAGGACTGTATCATAAAAACAGAAACGAAGACTGATTCAGCAACCAGAAACGTACCGAAAGTGACGCGGACATAGCTGAAAGCACCACCGGCGACGGGCATGTCGACGGCGAACTCGGTGTAGCAGAAGGCAGAGAGGAGAGCACAGAGACCGGCAATGGCGTAAGAAAGCACCACTGAAGGGCCAGCCGCGTAATGGCTGGCGCGGCCAGTGGCTACGAATACGCCGGCGCCGAGCATACCGCCGATGCCCAGGCCGACCAAGTCGAACCAGCGGAGGGTCTTGCGCATTTCAGCACCAGACCGGGCTCTAACCCGGCTCATCTCGTCGAAGGAAGTGGAGAGAGAACCGGCGCGGCATCCGAGCCGGGAAGGAGTATGAGCGAGAGCACGTAGGTAGGATCGGAGGCTAGAGAATGACGAGCCTTGGATCTCCATTGCTCGATCTTCGCCTCACTGCGTCACTGGGTATGGTAATGAAGGAGTCTCGGTTTATATAGAGACTGCGAGCAAATGAATATTTTTTTTTGAATAAAAACTGGATAGCATTAACTCGTAAGAAGAGTATAAACATGCTTACAAAGCCCCTAAACAACATCGCCACCTACGCCCCATGTATGAGGAGGTGGGTGAGCTAATACAAGGAAATTTCCACTAATATCATGAGCTAGTTTAGCCAAGTAATCCGCATCAGTATTATCCTCTCTAGGTACATGGTTTACTATGACAAGCCAATCTCTATTTAGGAGGTCCCTTGCTTCATTGACAATATCGAAGAAGGGATGATTCATTGAGCATCCCCGTAGCATTAAGTTAATTGCCTCAATAGAATCAGA
>JANTPZ010098255.1:0-24590 GCA_025593235.1 Vachellia pachyceras
CGAGCAGAGCCACGATGGTCGGTTACTGTACTAACGACGTCGTTCAGGATCTGCAAACAGCCACCCTACGATCCTCCTCATCATCGACATCAACGTCGACGCATCACAGAGCTGCTGGGTACGTGAATCCTCACGCACAAGATTACAACAGCAGTGAGATGGACCTGTGGACCTTTGCCAGATCAGCGTCGTCGTTGTTGTCGTCCTCCTCCTCTGAGCCACTTTGCCATGTGTCAAACACGTCAGTGTAACATGTCAGATAATTGAATATAGAAATAATCCTGTTATTATTAGCCCTTGTTTTCTCAAGTCAGAGGAATATTATTATGATGATTATTACTATTACAGACAGTTAATGTATTTTATCTTTCTTCTGGCCATAAATGTGATATAGGGCTTGTTTGGCATTTCACAGTATTTTTCTGCAAAGCGAAATAATCTTATTCACACATTTACCTTAACTTACGAAAAATACTTTTCCACCGCGTTCTGAAACGGACTTATAATTAATATTGGTAGTCCTTTATTGGGAATAAGTAGAATGATATTATGTTTTTTACCTGATAGAATATATTATTATGTGAGATAAATAAGAAAAGGTGATTTTTTTTCCGATGGAGTGGCATTGTCAACCATGGGTCTATGCTTAATCACGATGTCTACCATCACTTTTTTTGTGAATTTTTAATTTTTCCTCTCGCTCTTTTTACTTTTACTTTTTTTATTTTTTTTTTTACAAACTTATCTGCAAGACTTGCAAGCTCTATCGTTAATCTTTTTGTTTAGTTTTTCTAATTGTAATTATAAGGCTCTAACATTATCATCTTCTAGGTTTATGATGATGGATCGATATGGTCATGCTCCTAATTATCTTCTCTTCAGCTTTGTGTCACGTGGTTTGTCGGTTTGTTTGAGGAAAATGCAAACCCAATCGCTCCCCTTGTCCTATTATACTTTCCATCCTTTAGATTACATTTCAAAATAATTTTTTTGAAGAAAAAAATTGTGAATATGTTTTAAATTGATTATGATAATGTTTAAATCTTATAGTTTTAAGTATTTTTAATGTTTTTGAAGAAGTAATATCAACTTTTAATGTGATAGAAAATGGAGAAAAAACAGTAATGATGATTCTAATTAATATTTAAAAATAATTATGATTTAGAAGATAAGATGTGGTTGAGAGATGTGATTTTTGTGCTGGTTAATTAGAGAGCACACTGTTATGACTTTTCAATTATAGTGCTTGTTCAACATTGTTTTTGATAAAACGAGATGATATCCTCTACATATTTACCTTGACTTACGTAAAAGTGATTCTCTGTCGTATTCTCAAGCGGGTAATAAAATGCGTGCGCGCAGTACGGTTTGAAAGTGAGACTGAGAAAGAAAGAAAGAGCGACGGCTAAATTAGTAGGGGGAACAGTGATGAGGCCATAGGCTTTAAACAAAGTCAATATATAATTAATTTTTCAGAGGGTTTGAATATTACGTATGTTTTGCGTATTGATCCCGTCACTAATTATTGGGTTAAAAGTGTAAATAACAGAATACCCCTCCTTTCACGGCCAACCCTTCAAAATATATATATATATATATCCCATGCAGAGAATGCCCAAAGAAATGAAACGTACGAAAATATTGATCGTGTGTGTCTGTGTGAGAGAAATATTATATTGATGGTTATCTTTCACACTCATGGGTCTTGAAATAATAATAATAATAATAATAATAATAAGTTGATGGCATACGTCCAGCAGTACAAGCGTTTTTTCTTTACTTTGGCTAGAGAGTACGTTGCGGACCACATTAATAATATAATTATTTTAAAAGAATGAAAATATCAGTGCAGGACTAGAAGGATAATTCACAGGCAAACACCAAAATTAACAAGCAGAAATTTGTTCCCTTAGCCACTCATAATTTCTTTCTTCTATTTTTTTTTTAACAACGGGCTGTATTTGGACCTTTGGCCCCCAAAATCCCCTGGTATTTGGTGCCTTTTCCTGAGTCACTGGCCTTCTTTCAACTGGACCAAATGATCGGGACAACTGATTAATCCGGAGTGGGAAATATTTAGGCGCATCCCTTTAAATTGCTTTGCACTAATAGTGAGTACCACTCCCCTTGAGCGCAGTTCCATGATTCGAACTAACATTCACCTGGGATGACAGTTACCTTGACTACTGCACCAACGCTCGATGGTCATAATTCCTTTCTTGTGTGGCCATCGGAAGGTTCCTCCGTTAGTGCCCTTTAAAAACACTAGTAATAATTAATCAAAAATTCTCCTCCCTATTATATTCTTATTTTTTACTAACTTGATTTTACCACCAAAGTTAAAAGTTCTTTTCATCCCAATAAATAACAACTCTAGATAGAAAATGGCACTTATAATTAACAATGAGCTTTAAATACAGAACAATTACGTTAAAATCTCTTAATTTTTTTTTCCAAAGTCAGGTGGCTAGTAATTATTATATGACAATAAATTTCTATCCTAAACGCACAATTCTCAGAGTTCCTCAACATAATTGGTGACCCAATTTGAGTTAATTTTTCCCTTTGCATGTAAGATGATATTGGGTTTGTTTGGAATAACGTTTTCCAAAGCCAAACACACGTTCAACATTATTTTTCCGTAAAACAAGATAATCTCCTCCACATATTACGTCGACTTACATAAAAGTACTACTCTACGGTGTTCCCAAACGGGCAAGCTGTCTTCAAATTATTTGGAGGCAAAAAAAAAAAGGGAACCAAATCATAATATATACGAAAACAAAAAACCCTCAGAGGATATATGTCTGAATGTTTCGGTTACACACACCCACTTCTATATATATATATATATGGAGCAATAAAGATTCCTTAACACTACATGGTTAGTTAATTGATCATAGGTAGATGTTTGGTTAAAGGGGAAAATTAAAGAGAGAATAATGGTCATAGTAGGGACAAAAGCGTGGTGTTAAGAATTATATATCTTAGCTACGACTCTGCATATCGTTAACGACAAAGACGAAGTGGGATTTGTGTGTCTGATCTTCAAAATTTTCCAACGAATAATGAGATTGCAAAAACCAGAGACAAGTTCTGAGAGGAAAGTTAACGCTCCCCAAAATCTATATTTTAAAATTTCAAACTCATTAATTATTAATCCACCAACCATCCACAGACTATATGCGTATTATATTATTATGCTACCAATTAATCCATTAATTAATATACTTTTTTTGGTGAATGAATTAAATCAGTCACCCATTCTAGTCTTCGCGTACATTTTAATATTTTATATTCCACCAATTGTTAGATAACGACCCGATGCTCACCTCACCGCCTTCGTCCTTGTTGGGAATACATTTTGAAGTTCGGGAATACATTTTGAAGTAAGTCGAAATAAAACTCCTCTCACGTACTTGTCTCGGAATCTGTAAATCGTTCTCCTAATGAATTTTTAAATAAGCATGAAAGTAGTTCTATAAATCATTCACATACTTATCTCTCACGTACTTACCTCATATTTCTAGCGTCTCTGTCTTCTGCAAATTATTCACAATAGGTTTTCCTCCATGTTTGGTGAACTTATATATATGTATATATTTTTTTTGATACAAATGGAAATAAAACAAAAGACAAAACAAATAAAAAAAAGGAACTAAGTGACACCCGCTGCCTTTAGAAAAGCAACCGTCACTACTACAGAATATACTTTTTACTATTAAAATTTACGTCCTTTTTTTTAGAAAAGTGAGTAAAAAATAAAGGAGGTGGCATTTTTGAAATTATAACAAAGTTTTAGGCGTCCTATCTATGTGGATATAGGGCACCTAAACACTACACTTTTAACGCCCTATATCGTGTATAGGGCGCCAAAAGTCTACTTTTGACGCCCTAGACAAAAGTTAAACTTTTGGCACCCTTTGTAGTATGTAGGGCGCAAAAAGCGCCTTAATTCATTTTAAAGCCTCACACGGACATACAGACCCTCGCCTACTCCGTTTCGTAGCTTTAAGTCTTCTTGGTTCTTAATCTCCTCTATTTCCCTTCCAGAAGTTGGTCTGCTTTTTGCTGTTTGTTTCCTAGGAATCTCACATCATCTTCCCTCCACAGGAAACATAGAACCGGTGGAGGAAGACGACGGAGAAAGACTGAGCCAAATGGCTCACACGCCTGAGGGAGGAGTTTACGATAATCCCTGAATAGATAATCCCCGAATGCGAGTGCTCTCACAGACCCTCGCCTCTCGTCATCGCTCTCTCATAGATCCTAGGCTGGGTTTCGGGAACTTTGAGCACCTTCAGATTCACCTCTCTCTTTCTCGGACAGTTTGATCGAAGATCTTCGTGAAATCCATAATGGATTCGAAAAGATTTTTTTGGAGAGAAGCAGATCAGAGAGAGCAGGACGTCGTAGATCTGAAATGGTTTAGAAGGGTGAAAGTATAGTTTGCAAGAAATTCGATGCCTTTTCATGTTTTGGGGCTGCGAGGTATTGGCCATTCTTCAATTTTCTACTCCTACCCTTCATTTTTCTTCCTCCTTTTATTACTTTTACCATTTGCCTAGTAATCCTTGCTTTACCTAACGCTGCCTGGAGTATTCTTTTTTTGCTTGGAGAATGTGATGGGTTTGAGTTTAAGTTTTCTCATTATGTTTGTTTAAGCCAAACTTAAGATTTGCTAAAACATTGCCTGGAGTATTTTTTTTCTTACTTCTCCATGCTCACCGCGACCGCAACACTACCTAATTAGATCTAGTTTTATTTCTAGTTGACTGCTATGGTTATTGGTTGTTCACGCTGAATCGTTTGTGGGATTAGTATGATCTTGTTTGTGTTTCGATACGAAAATATTTTGTGCTTTGGGCCCTGCTTTCTAGCTTTCACGGCATTGTCGCCGATTTCTATCTCGATCGTTTCAACACCTTCATCTATTCCTATCTCACGGCACAGTGGCTGGTGCACTTTTGAAAAAAAATATTTAGACCTACGGCTCATAGGGTCCTCACAGCATAGTTTATGGCATCCTATATTTGAAGACAGGGCGTCGTAGGTCTATCCTACGGCGCCCTATATTTGAATATTGGACGCTATAGGATATATACCTACGGCACCCTATATTTGAATATTGGGCGCCTAGGACAAATATAGCGCCTTTTTGATATGGGTGAAAGGTAGTTGTAGAGGAGCGGCTGTGAAACGGCGATTCCCCCACGGAGGTCGGAAAAAGGCATAAACTTTAACTAGCAAAAAGAGTACATTCAGACAGAAGGGGGTGGCCGCCGTAGGCCCTAACTTTCTACTCCCCTCACATACACGCCCCCTGAGAAAGGTCGTCAATTGTGTTAAAAATATGACGTAAAAAGTACTTTTTGTAGTAATGCGTAGAGGGTCCATTAAGGATGTGGTGTCCAAGAGCACTACCAAGTACATTCTTTGTCATACAATCAGCAGCTTCATTTGCATCTCTCTCGAAAATTTTCAAACTGACATCCCAATCCCGCTGGAGCATCATTTTTATCTCGCTAATTATACTCCTTTCCTCATGAAGATCCGATACCTCCTTTTGGAGGAGATCGATAGTTCCACTAAGTCTAAGGTTAGAGTAAGCTTCTTTACTCCATAATATATACATATATGTATATATTATGTTAGTGGATATAATTATATAATTTCATTGTATAAATGAAAATTATGACTTATAAGATTGATCAAAGTTCGGCTATATAAATATTTTCTTTTTTATGTTGATAAATTAATACACTTTTATCGACTGATAAATTATTTTTCTTAATTGTACATAGGAGTAGCTCTAATTTCTCGAAAACTGAGAAAAGCATAAAGAAAAAAAAAGAGAAAGTGTGCTCTTCTGTTCTGTGCTTCTTTGCCTCCTCCTTTATCTCTTCCAAATTGTTTTATGTGACTCATTATTGAAGCCAAGTGGCTCAATTATACAACTTTTAACAGCTTTTCTTTATCTCTCTCCTCTCCCTCTCAAAAAAAATATATGTACTTTGTCAACTCAATTATTCAGAATATTAAAATGGACTCTTTGTTTAATGGAGTATATATTATAGAACTGTTCTTCTGGAATTACAATCCACGGTAATTGATTTTTTTTTCTATTTAAAGAAAGGAGAAAGAATGAAAGATGATAAAGTAAGGTATGTCAACATTTAAGTGCTTGTTTGGGAACTTCGTTCCCCCTACGGAGCATACGAGTCAAAATAAAACCATCTCAAAATTTGTAAAAACCATATCAAAATCTATAAAAACTATCTTGAAATCCGTAGAACCATCTAAAAATCGTAAACTCCTTTCTCCCAACGGAACTCATTTCTTTGAACGAAATTCACAAACACACATTAACTTATTTAAAGGTTTGATTTCTCCATTAAAAAAATACATGTTTTGGTGCCTTTTGTAACACACACACAAATGTGTGTGACCATCAATTCAATATTCAATACAATTATATAAAAGTGGTAAGAAATTGATCTATATTGGTAAATCACGAACACCAAGCTTATATAGCCTCTAGTCATTAAACTAATTTATAATATAAAAAAGACGCCTGTACTGTGTATCTTTTTATTGGGAGGGGTCATGACTGTTTTGAAATGACACTGGTATTGATATATATATATATATATATATATTAATTTCTTTGGAAAATAGATTTCTTATTTCCTTTCAATTGAAATGTCTTATTTTATTGCAATAGTGTGTACAATCATGATATGTATTTCTGATACAAAGTGGAAGCCTTATCCTCAAATTTAACTAACTTGTGGACTTATATTTTTCATGAATAAAATAAATTTCTTAGTTCATATTTACACCTACAATATGATATTAATACAGGTGGTAGGTCACTGATATATAAGTTTTACGTACAACTACTTAAGGATAAATCTCACAACTAGAAATTGAATACTTAATATTGATTATATTACACTCTTTTTTACATGCATGGATAAAATATTAAAGAAGAAAGTCCCGTACATTGTGTGAATGATGAATGACTAATCAAATACGTAAGTCATGTGTATCAAAAAAAAAAAATACGTAAGTCATGCTGTTATTGTTTGTACAAGAGAAACAAGCTGATAGCCTTGAACATATGATTTTTTTTGTAAGCATGTCTATTTATCTTTCTATCTGAGATACTGCTGATTAATAAATGTAGACATCTCTCCAAATGGAAACTCGAATATTGATTCAACACATTGTTATGAATTAACCCTTTTCATTGTACCTTACCTCTACTGGTTGAACATATGAATTATTTTTACCCGAGGAGAGAAGGGTAATGTCATTAAAATAACAACAAAGAAATACAAAGACAAAAAAGCATAAACCCTAAACCTAACAACGAGACCCAGTGGGAAGCACCCTCTATCAAGTTCACCGGAAAAATTTTCCACCATCTTTTCACTGGAATCTATAGGTAGAAAATTGCCATCACTGGCATTGACATCATTATAATTAAGGGGTGAGGTTTCAAAAGAAAAAAAACCATAGAAGTAAGAGCACCCACGCACAGACGCCCTAAATAGACATAAAAAAGAAGGGGAGAATTACCCAGAGGTCTTAAGTAAGGGAATGTGTTACAAAATGGTCTCAAGAGGTTGTTAATGACAAGTTGAGAGCACCATTTACAAGTGAAACATCCACTATTAAGAACTTATTGAAACCATTTTGTAACACATTCTCTTACTTGGGACCTCTGCGTAATTGTCCCAAGAAGAATAACCAAAATGCTGGAAATGTGAATTGGGTCACATTCAAGTTTTCATTTTCATTCAAGTACCTAACAAAAGAATAAATCAACAAAAAAATCAAATTGAACTTCCCCATATCCTAAATATGAACAGATCCTGAATTCGACGAAATCGACCAGCTTGATGCAATTTATTTTTCAAAGAAAAAAAATCAAACCTAGTTAGATCTTTGAATATCCTAGTAATCAATTAGTGAAGTCCAAAGATTTACATGAACGCCACCAAGTTTAGTGCATCGTGCCGACTTAATAAGTAACACGGAATTATTTTTAAGATGTAACTTAAGAAACTTAATGATGTTGCTTTCGTAATAATTACCTTTATACAGATCGTCAACTTTGTGATTCAGGTTTCAAAGCCTAATTGATCAAGGAAGCATGAAGTCTTAGTGATGTGAAAATGTAGCCTCAACAAATAAATACTATGGATAAGAAAGAAGCATTATGATAATTCGATTAGGTTGGGAAGATTTAGAGGAAGAGAACAAATGATATACGAATTTGTGATTTTGAAATTGAAAATTTTCCTTCGGTGAAAGGGAAAACTTAACGACATGTTTATGGGTATGTTTGAAAATTCCGTTAGGAAAAAGGAGTTTATAAATTTTAAAGTATTTTACGGATTTTAAAATGGTTTTACGGATTTTAAGATGATTTTTATGAATTTCAACATAGTTTATACAGATTTTGAAATAATTTTTATCTCGATTTACATTTATCGTTGGGGAAACGGTGTTCCCAAACAAACACTATATATGTTATGTTGTGTAATAGCTATATGGCAAACAAACTTTAGTGGGACTTAATCGATCATTTTGCGAGAAATTAGAAAAACTAACTCGTTCCTTTACTTTTCATTTCATCTTCCATCATTGTTTTCTGGATTCAACATTACCTTAATGATGTTCTTTTTGAATGGTCTTGCTTAAAAAACTCGTTATTTTCATAATTAGTTCTCTACACGACGTATCTTTTCATATTTGGAATTTATTCACTTTTTTTTGGCTTACTCTTTACTCTTAAATAGCTTTGACAACCTTCCTTTTCCTGAAAAAATAAATTTCCGCATTACTTAATTTGATAATAAACATATACAAAGTTAATAATACCAGAGCCAATGTTTCAGCATGGCACATAATTAATTCAAAATAAACCAAATAATATTTGAATCTGACTCATCGGTCAAATAGTCGTATAAAAAACATAAAATGATAATTAACTTTCTGAGATACGCTGTAATATGTAACAAATATTTTCTTAGATTTACTTTACCAGAAAAAAAAGTTAGCCAGAAATTATTCGAGGATCCTCTTTTTGAACTGTTGCCAAAATAAAAGGGGAAAAAGGATAATCCTGGATAAAGAGTTTTTTATTTTATTTTTGGAGATGAGAAAAAGATAAGTAATGAAAATGCTGCAAATAAAGATAAAAAGTAAATTGGAAGTTGACTTAGCTTGTAGCTAGATCTGAGAACTCAAGAAATAAAGGGAAACGAAGATCATGTCTCTTTCAAAATAATCAAACTCTTCCTAACAAAGTTAGTGCTTGTTTAGTTTGCACGTTCAAACCACGTTACATGTAAAGATAAAATTTTCTCATATATTTACCTCTGCCTACGTAAACTCTTTTTAGATTAACCTTTTAAAGTGATTTTACATAATTCGATGTAATTATTGTTAGGATTAAGCGCTTACCAGCACTTACCACTAGGCTAAAAGATATAGCTGTGAGTCAGGGCGCAACTCTATTTCTTTAACTCATAGTATGGTAGATGTCCAAACCTATGGTTTGACTATAATTTGACCCCTCAATTGGGCATCCACCATAAGATAATTGCTGCCACACATTGGCCAACAATTATGTGAAAGTAATTTTGTCTCGACTTCAGTGAAAGAGCTTTTAAAATTGATTTTGGGTGGTTACCAATAACCTTTAGGAAGCGAATTAACTAATATATCTATCATTTTTTAAACTAATTTATCTGACTTATAAACTGGTATATAATCTAATGATGCATATAAATATATATTTGATAATACATGTTATAATTAAGTGATTCATTTAGTTTTTTATCAAAAAAATCAATTGACTCTTATATTAAGCAACATATTAAAGTAAATCATGATAAAAAAAAGTAGAAAGGCATAACTAAATAACAAGTTGTCCAAAAAAAAATAATTTGATTCCCATTCAACCCCTAATCATTGCGCTTTGACTCTCAAAATTCTCTGATATATATAATCGCGCCTATATTTATTTAAATACTATTTAAAATTATGTCCAGTTTCGCGCGCCCATATATATATATAGTAGCTGAGAATGTTTTATTGTGTACCTTAGGATTTTCAGTTAATTAACAGAAAATCACTCTGGTAAAAGTAATTACAGTCGCATATATAGAAAAATCAAAAGCTTTGGATATATAAAAGTAAAAATCAAGAGCTTTATATAGTAAAGGACGACCAATTACGGTCAGATTCCGTTAATTCCTTTATTAGGTCCGACACGCATTGAATTAAATTACCCTTTCTAACTATGCTTCAACTAAGATCTGATCACAAAGCTAGCGACTAAAATTGATTATTTAATAGCTTTTTCAGTTTTGATTATCGTTTTTAAGCGAAATTTATTTTGAGGTCCTAAATAAGCAACTTATTTACGAAAAGGTCTTATGGATATAAATATTTATTCTGAGATCCCAAGGCAAAATCTCATGTTGTCAAAATCAGTGTATGGTATTGCAATCGCATAATGTTGTCATTATTAGCACATGGTGTTATCATTACCATCGCACATGATGTTGACAATACCAGCGCATGCCGTTGTTGATATAAAGACCTCATGTTATCAACACCAATACTTGAGACCTCAGAATAAATATTTTCATCCATGGTACCTTTTTCGTAAAAAAGTTGTTATTTAAGACCTCAAAATAAATTTTCATTTTTCTAATATAATTTCGCATATTTATCTTCTTCTTCGGTGGTAGGATTAATTGAAGGTGGTATCTTCCTATCAACTTTTTTTTTTTGGACAAAAGTTCCACCAGAAGGTCTATATAAACCTATATATATTTCAATGAGCAAGTCCCCATCCTAGCCAACCCAACCATCTCATTATTATCCCGTTGGCTTTGTTAATAATTTGTAATTCCTTCTGCTGTCAAATAAACTCTATCATGATTTGAGTTCATTTAGACAAAATTTTACATGGCTATAAATATATATAGGTAGTGATGATGAGGGTCAGGAATAATTTAACAATAAAACATTATGAGGTATGTATGAAAAAGAATGATTCATATATAGAGAAAAAATGTACGATATGATTTTAATGTTGTCAATTTTTTTTGTAAAGCAGCCTCATTGATGCTCCTTCAACAATAATCAAGAGAGAGAAGAATGGGTTGAGAAACATGATTTGAGTGTTTTAAAAAAATTCCATATTAACTAATTTAACTAATATACATCCTTAATATAATCAAATTAATTAATTAAATAGATAATATATTTAAGATCGGAGAGGGAGTGTTATATATTGATGATGGTCTAAGAGTATATCTTGCTTCAAAAGTTACATCCAGTTCTCCTCCAATTTTTATTTTGTCAGTAAAATCATTAAACCATCCAGAAAGTGAGTATAAATGCTAAAACAATAAAATTATCATTTATGATCATTCAACCAAACTTCAAGAAAGTTTTCTTGGTAAAAAAGGAAACAAATAATGGTTCCTCTTAACCTTATCTGTATATTTAAGTATTCTCACATATGGAAGAGGTATGCGCACTATCAGAAAATGATATTTATAGCTATTTTCCATCGTTAAAACACGGATCATTAATATTTTTCGTCGTTAAATGGAAGTTTTCTAATGAAAATAGCCATTTAGTGATAGATTGACATTTTTATGGTAGCGGCTTGTGGTATCAATGACATTAGACAAATAAAAACAATAATAAAACTCACAGATTAGGTTATGATGAGGCCCATATAAGCCAGCCAGGACACCAGAACTCAGGACCGATGATCAAGAAATCTAAAGAGGATAACTTTAAGAAAGGTTAACTTAATTTAGCTTAGGTAAAAATTAATAAATGAATGCAAGTGAATAAATGAGAGGAAAAGAGAGAGCTAGAGATTATTACTATATCAATTGAATAATTAAAAGAATCATCGATCACGTCTAGTTGATTAATTGTGATAGGTCATCTTTTAAAATTCTAATCATCACAGTGAGCAACATGACCAATTTACATCACGACGGCTCACCAAAGAGGAAGCCAAACTGGGTAGAGGGTTTCGCCGACAAACTTGTCATTAACAACTGGCTATCATGAATTAATGAATCAATCAATTAATATGTATAAAAAAAAAAAAAGAATCAATCAATTAATTACCCCTTTAATTTAATATCTCTATCACTCACAATAATATCCCTCCTAGGAAGAACTATGTGGTTGTTTGGGAACTTCATTTTCCTAACGGTGCACACAAGCCAATACAAAATAATCTCTAAATCCGTAAAAGCCATCCACAAATTCATAACAATCATCTTAGAATCCAGAAAACCATTTAGAAATATGTAATCTCCTTTCTCTCAACGGAACTTCTTTTTTTAACGGAGTTCTCAAACACCCACTATATGTCACAAGACGTGAATTTATTTCCAAGTGTCAGCGTTGATTGCCTTATATCGCCAGCAAAAGATCCTTCATTAATACTCGAATAACAAGTTCATCAGTTCCAGTATACACTTAACTAAGAACTTAAACTGGCTTTATATGTAGAGTAACACTCTTGTATAAGTTTACTTACCTAATTCTCACCATGCTAAGAAAAATTAGTTACCTTGTTAAATATGTCTTAAATAGATAGAAATTTCCAAATTTACCCCCACCCGTATGAATTGGTATTGAAAATATATTTTATACGTTAGGTTTTATCTCTTTCTTCTCTCTTTGCATTTATAAGCCATTCTCAACCCTCTCGCTCATCTTTTTATTGAATTTAACATGGGCAAAATTGGAACACTCACTAATTACTCGCTTGGTCGAGTTACCACGAGGACCAAAACTTTCCCCAGACTGGACTTAGTAAACATATGTTTGGAAACACTTAACTATCACCTAAAAGTACGTTCAACAGTGTTTTTCGGTAAAATAAGGCAATCTCCTCCACATATTTACTTTGACTTGCGTAAAAGTACTTCTCTACAGTTTTTCTAAATGGACAGTGCATATCCAATGATACAAATAGTGGTTGGTTATTGTGCTTTCGGATTTGGAGAGAATTTCTCTATCCACGTATGTGTATGTGGCCGTGGCTGCGTTTTCTGGTGTGAAAGAGAGATTAAGTGTTGAAGTACTGATGATTAGAAGGGATAATTAAGACTTAAGAGAGTGATTAAGTGTGAAATATAATTAAGAGAGGGAGAGAGAGGGAGAGAGTTGTGTGTGTTAATTAATGACGGTTGGTGAGGGTGGGGCCAAGAGTGTGTAATGTGCGGGCGAGGTGTTACATCTAAATCAAAACTGAAGCACATTCAATAATTCTAATTCGGAGATGCCTTCAAAACCCTTTTTTAGCTTTAGAAGAAGCCTCTCTCTCTTTTTTGAAAAACATGCAAGGCCAAAAATGAATCATCTCTCTCTCTCTCTGTCCCTCACTCAGCTCATATATATATATATATTGATTTGATTAGAAGTTGCCAGAAAAGGCTATCGCCTTTCTTTGAAATTTTAAATCAAATCACTTCATGTTAAGCCAGATTAATTATTAATTAGGCACGCTTTGAATTTGAACTAATAGAGCAATTGATACACTCGTATACATGTTAAGCCAGATATTCTCTTTCGCTAACATCCAGGCAATAACAAAACATGAGCATTAACTTCAGATAACTCGGTCTTTCTTACCCTACTTTTACTTTAATCTATTAGCTAATTCAATCACACATCACTGTTTTTTTTGCTAAAATTGTTGGGATTTACTTAATCACTTTCTCTCTTCCTGCTTGGATGAAACGATCTAATTTCTGTGTAGCTATATATATAGGTGGCGAGGTACATCTTTGTTCCAATATATATATATATATATATATCATTGACTCTATCATAAGAAAAAAGTTTCAAGTGTGATATATTATTAATTCCATAGGGATTCCTCAATCATTTGAGGTTTCTGATTAGACAGTGTCATCACACAGGATGGTCCTAAAAAAAAGTTCACTGAACATAGAAAAGCAAGCTCCATCTATTATATAGCATCCTTTGCCTCTCTCTTTATGAACACAGTTTTATTTTTTCTTCTTTTTCCTCCTTCGCAACTTTTCAATGATCATGAAGGATTCCCACGACAAAGTCCTCATAAAAGAGAGCAAAAAGATGATGAGATGCCTTTTTTTTTAAACTTTGAAGATCCATATATGTGCAAAAAAAAAAATCAATATAATTTATATCATACTCACAGCTCTTTATGGGCCCTTTGTGTCTCCAATATATCTAATTCATGACTCCTAAATTATCTGTTACTATTATTCATCATTTTAATTATCTACAATATTTAACTATGTGGTAAAACAATAATGCTCTAATTCCCAGCAGCATGGAAATTTCTAAGCTGGCTCTATATGTTTGAAAATCAAAAATAGAAAAATGTGTTCTTGAAATTAATTAAATTTAAGCCATCATGCATGGACATTAAAGAAATGATTCAAATGCGCATCATTCCTTTGAATTATAGGTGGATATAATGTTCCCTAAACTTCATTATCTAGCAATTAGTAATTCTTCTAATTTTTAAATGGTCTAATTGCATTCAATGCTTGAAATATTATTTTCAAGAGTATTCAACATTCAAAAATGATTTTTGACGCAATTAACAATTATTTGACCCTTAAAGCATTTCTTTGTAGCAATGATTATCCTAAATTTGAGATACTAAGTATTATTGAAAAATTACTTTAAGATTTAAATGCACTAAAAATATTTTTAAAATACCGAGTGAGAATAAAATTTTTTTGAAGGTGTTCACTTAACCCATTTTTAAATTTTATTAATATAAATTAATTCGGAGTCTGTGAAACAGTTTATTAACTTTGGTGATATCGATCCTGATTGTACCTTCAAATTAAATAACATCATCTTGAACTTTCAGACGGGTTCAAATCAGTAATTTTCCCAACAAGTCATCATATCCGTATATCCGTATATGAATGAGATTATTTCGATTTATGAAAAAGCAGTAAAAACTTTAACAAAACATACCTATCAACACTATCAACAGTACATAAAAGACTCAATAATGGGGTTTTGTTGATAATTTTGAATTAATATCTATTCTTGAGAATTATGAAATGTCAAAGAATTATTGTCATGTGCTCTGAAGTTGAGAAAGTTGTGTCATCTGGCCACTCCAAGTAACGTACTAGTAATCTCAAGCACGCCAAGAAATTCTGTTTGACTTTGCAAAGAATATGTGACATAATTGTCGGCTGTGTTGGTTACACATTATGCGTTTATTGGCTAAACTACTGGCTTAAGACATTAATTGTTCGATTATAAGTACTAGGAAAGCATTATTATATGCAGGCTAAATATTTCGGATTTTTTTATAGCTTTAGTGTTGCAAATATTTGTAGCCACAATACATATACACAAAGCATTGACTAATCACTACAAAAAAAAAAATTCTATTTCCAGAGATTTATTTATAGTGGCTTTAGGAAACGATACAATATATTTATTTTTGTAGCAGTTTTTAACCAAAATGCTACATCATATCAATTCACTTTATCCCCCCAAATTTATAATTTTCCTTTCAGAACATTCAACTGATTACACATATTGAAGGTGTTTTAATCTAGAGGGGATTATTAAAAAAGGTGGTTTACGGAAATCAATAGACACTTTTTTATCTATAATTAAGTTAACTAATATTCTTAATATAAAAAAATTATTTATCTGTTTTTATATTAACAACTGAAGATAATACTAATATTATTAAAAACCCATAAACATAGGTGATGACTATCATCATTAATATTATTAGCAGGATGCAAGAGACACATACTGAAAGTGGGATTTGTCAATGCGAAGAGAACGATGGCACATGCTAATTGAGCAGAACCAAACAATTAATAAAAAACAGAATAAAACAAATGACGTAAATCAGGAAATTTAAAAGGTGGTGTGTGTAGGCACATATTTGTTTTTGCCCACGTATATATATAGGCTCATATAAATAGTATATATATAATTGATTTAGGACTTAGAGAACTGCCATTCCTTTGACCATCAAGAGTGACCTACCATGTGTTTGCCTTCCTTTTGCTTGCAATTACCTTCGTTTTATTTTAATTAATGAACCAAATATGCAAGAAATTAACTGAATATAATGCTAATTATTTTAAGGATCAATATTTCTTTAATTTGAGATTTTCAGATACATACTTCTAATTTTAGAACAAATTTACCAAAAATAACAGTGATGATTGTTTAAAGTCAGGAAAAATATTATTGTGAAACTTGCAATATTTGGTTGTGCCCGTTTGGATAAGCGGTGAAAAAAGTGGCTTTTTTGCAGAATGACTTTTGAAAAAGGAATTCTGAGTAGAAGTTAAAAGTATAACGTGATTTATGTTTGGATTAGCGGTGGAAAAGTGACTTTTTTGAAAAAAGGAGAAAGCGTTTGGATAAACATTGTAGAAGTGACTTTTGTTGTCAGATTATGTAAAAGGACATAAATTTTATTAAATGTCACACATTCATATATATTTTATTTTAGCTATTTGTAATAATTTTAAGGAACAAGACAATAATAAAATAACTACTAATACCATATAACTAGATCATACAATTGTTCTATTAACTAATTAAATAACATAATTAATTGGATCATCAATGAAGTCCAACAACAAAACTCTTCTTGGCTGAAGAAAATTCTTTTTGGTAGAGATTTCTTGAACTTGCCCATGTGCCCCATTAAAATTTTGAGAAACCCATAAACAAACAAAATATAACTTTCATTTTCAGTTATTTAAGCCCCTAAAATGGTAATCAAATTTTTTATAAAAGCTCAGAAAATTTCCATTTACTCGATGACAAGAAAATATGGAATAAAAATGAAAGGAAGATAAATGAAATTGATGAGCCATGATGATGAAACTGGTGAGCGAATTTTTTTCCAATCGCCATGTTTATTGGAAGCCATGGCAATGAAACTGATGAGCGAGAAAAACAGGGCAATCCCTCTCAATTCCAACGAGCCTCCCTTCAACAAGTCGTCCTCTTCCATCGCCTTAATTAATAGGATACAATAAAAAAATCCTCCTAAAAAAAATCCTCCTATCATGTATTTGTATATACTGTTTTATATAATGATACATATAAGTATTTCATAATATATGTTATAATTAAGTAATTTATTTAAAATTTTTAATCTCTATAAAAAGTCAACTTGCTCTTATATTAATACTCTCTTAGCTCTCTTTGCTCTTCTTTTTTTCCTTTTATACATTTTCTCTCTCTTCTTTTCCCCAAAAGCTACTTCTTCCACCTTCTGCCTAAAAGCCACTTTTAGGCAGAAGCTCTTTTTTTGAAAAAACATTACCAAACATGCTGAAAATGCTCCACCGTGCTTTTTGCCTCAAAAGCCACTTTTTTTATCTCCAACCGCCCAACCAAACACTGCCTTTATCTCAATCTCAAACGGTCTTCTCCTTTATTTCTTCCTCTTTTCCTCTCTCTCCTGCTCGCCTTCTTCTTCTCTCCCACATGCCCCGCCTCCGACGTTTTCTTTGCGTCCACATATATATCCCGTCACAATCGCTTTCTGCTGCTTCAAGACCACCTCTACTGACTTAGCTCTTGCACATAATTAATGTATAACATGCCAAACACTGTGCAAATTAAAGACAACATATACGCATGATTACTGTGCACGTGTCTTACGAAACTGAGGTCGAACTTTCAAAACTTCAAAGCCTGTAGAGGACATGCTTTACCTTGCGTGCACATCCTTCGCAGTCCATCCTGATCTTGAGAGCAACAGTTGGGTTTGCTTCTTTTTCTACTTCTTGACTCAGCTGAGTGAATCCGACAAGTACTCTAAAGTTCCTTGAATAATCATTTTATTCTCTGCTTCTCTCCCGATTCCCAGATCAGAGAGTACCTAGCAATTAGCAAGACTTCTACACACAGACAGAGGGGGGTACTCTAAGATGAACTGGTTTTTTGTTTTAAACGGCAGTAAGAAGTAAAAAAATAGAAATCACACAAATACGTACATAACGTAACACACGAAAGAAAGAACAAGGACAGTGACAACTGAGAAGGTTCCTACTTTAGCCCTTAACTCCTCCCTTTGCGGTGCATCTTTTGTTAATAGATATACGTTATATTGACAACAAAAATGGTTATTATACGCTGGATTTAACCGCCGATGGTCTCGTGGGCGTGAAGAAGAAAAGAAGGATGAGAGAGAGGAAAACAGGAAGGAATCATCGAAGGAGAAGACATAACCAGGATGAGACAGAGAGAAAGAGAGAACTACCCTTGCGAGGCTGAAGATAAAAAGTAACAAACAGCTTCACTTGGTTAATGTTGCTGTTGTTTTTATCCCAGTTTTGCAATTTCATGTATATTTGTTGCGTCCCTTAAAACTTTATAGTGTCAAACACCCATGGAACAAAACTTTTTTGCAAGACCTACACCTTTACTCAAAAATAAATGTGCTCTTCAAAATGTTATCAAAAAGCAAATGATTAGAATATGCGGATGAAATTATTTAAAAAATAAGAAGAAAGAAAACCAATAATAAGTAGATAAGATTAAGGTAAAATGACACAAAAAGCACCTCAAAAATGGTAAATAACATAGAGGTATGATGACTTGGTAAACAAGAGTTGATAACAGCTCATGAATATGGGAAATATCTTAACAAAACTTGTTGATGAGTTGAAAATGTGAATTTGCTATTTGGTCACAAAAGTTGGTAATACCTAATTAAATGTTGGAAATGCCTTAACGAAAATTGGGAATAAGTTGTAGTTAAATCTAATGACTTTACTTATATTTCTTTTTAAAACATGTAAATGCTGTAAATGGCATTGTTGTAATTTATAACCTCAAAATTGATGGGTTTCTAGGATTTATCTCTTTTTTTTTTTAAATATAATACTTGATGTTATTAAAGGGAAGATTTAAAGCATTACAAAAGAGTTTGCTCTATCAGAGCGTCTCCATCCAAAACCCCTATAAGTAGATCGTGGATGGTCATAATAACAGAAATTACCAATCAAACTATGTGCCATTTTGGTTATTCTATCCTGTCATGCTCCAAAAATTTAGAGGTGACTGGCATGGACTATGAGAAATTTCACACTCCGTAAGCCTTTGATTTGTAAATGTATGATATTCATCAAATGCCAAATAACACTATACCATTTCTTTTTTCTCCAAGATAATGCCATAAAAACATTTTTCGTTGTCGAGATATAATGAAAGTACATGGACCTTACCTATAGATTACGTGGAGCATCTAACCTTTATAAATAGTGCATAAAAATAAGTTTTTATATACGCCAAACAGCAGCTACAACATAAGCCAACGTCTTTCATAACAACAAAGAGGCTTTTCGTTGCTCAACCAGAGGCATAGGGTCAGCTGGGCTATCTAAAGCCAAAATAAATTTTCGATGAATAACGTCCCATAAATATAATCGTATAAATTTAAGAAAATAATCAAAATGATTCAAGTACGATAAATATCATAACAACAAATCTCAATTTTTACAAAGTATAAACAAATGGCATTTTAAACTGCATCATGAATCATTTTTCAGAAAATCTCAGTTACGTATCAAAACCATTCGTTTACTAAAATTGATTTAAAATAATATTCAAATATTGATTTTCATAGGACTTCAACAGAACGAAATATCAAGCGTGGACACACAGTCCACGAGGGTAAATAACCAGGCGTAGCTCGAGGCTATGAAAACAGGCGTGAACACATAGTTCACGAGGGTAAGTAACCAACAGGTGACGAATAACAGGTGCAGAGAAAACCCCATGAATAACAGGCGTGAGTCAATGCCCACGAATAACAAGCGAGCTCGAGATTAACCATGGTACACCAAGGACTAACAGTACTGCTGTTAGTAACCAGCATTCTGTATTCAGTCCTTTCAAAAACATTTTCAAGCATGTATGGGATCAATTTCCAAGTTGCCTTTAATTATAAAACCATTTTGGAATAATTTATAACAGGGATCCCAACATGAAAATTTTAAAACAATATCTCAAACTATTCTTAAGCATGCATAGAGATGGCAACTAGGGTTAGTTGTTGAGAGGGTTGCCCAAAAGCAATATATAAGGCGTACCCAGTAAAACTTATAAGTAAACCAGATATAGAGATGGCAACTACGGTTGCTGTTTCCATTATTATATATATAATTTCAAGACCAAAATGGATCTAGGATAAGATCATTTATTTACAGTGTAAATGGTATACAAAGTCAACAGATCTCAATGAATAAAAAATAGGATTTATGGCTACACAAACTGTTGAGAGTAGTTCTAGATCTGGTCCAAGATGAACTATTGTAGGGAATTTATTGAAACTTTTGAATTCGGAATATGGTAAAGTAGCTCCTGGTTGGTTAACTACTCCTTTGATGGGTGTTGCAATGGCCCTATTTGCGATATTTCTGTCTATTATTTTGGAGATTCAAAACCATTTCAAGCATGCGTAAAGTGTAACCCCCTAAAAATTAATGATATAATATATTCTCGTTTAATTAGATAACTCATTATTCCTTCTGATACCATTTATAATCCTTTCTGATACCATTTATAATCCCAAACAACCCAAACATAAAAAACAATTAATTATTAAATGCTCAAGGTGTAGGGTACAAAAGTTATGATGAGACACCCAACCCATAAACCATTCACAAAACATCAGTATCATTCCAATTAAGGCCACAAGAGTCAACAATATTTAGTCTTCCCCTTAAATATGCGGGTCCATAAATAATATTCAAATGGATACATAACAAGTTAGAGTTCCAAAAGACAGATTGTTACCCATAAATAGAATATCCTGAAATAAACATAAGGACAGACAAATCAGAGTATGCAGGCCCTTAAGTCTGGCAATATACATTTCTCCTTAAGATAACCTAGCTACTTAGCCTACAGTGATAGCTATTATCAAACTGTTGGCTCCTTCCCTTCACACCTCGAACCACTAAATTTCTCTTTTGAAAAAATATATATCGATAGGTTGAGACATAAAGTTCCAGTAACCAATAATCAATTCATAGAATATACAATACAAGATTATAAGTTAGTGAAGCAGTGCTAATATACAATATTCAAACAATATAATGTTTTCGATTCGTTACAATCAGAATGCACAAATGATCCCTCCATCCTACTCCTCCATATTACTCCATCCTGACTCCCCACTACAGTGTGAGTCACAATAAATCCTGGCCTCCCTCCTGGGTCTAGGCTGACACCCCACTAAAGTGTGAGTTACAATAAATCATGGCCTCCCTCCTGGGTCTATGCTGACTCCCCACTAGAGCGTGAGTCACAATAAACTTTGGCCTCCCTCCTGGGTCTAGGCCGACTCCCCACTACAGTGTAAGTCACAATAAATCATGGCCTCCCTTCTGGGTCTAGGCCGATTTCCCACTAAAGTGTGAGTCACAACAAACTTTGGCCTCCCTCCTGGGTCTAGGCCGACTCCCCACTAAAGTGTAAGTCACAATAAATCATGGCCTCCCTCCTGGGTCTAGGCCAACTTCCCACTAGAGTGTGAGTCACAACAAACTTTGGCATCCCTCCTGGGTCTAGGCCGACTCCCCACTAAAGTGTAAGTCACAATAAATCATGCCACTAGGATCAGTAGTGGAGCAATCGCGGATACATTCACAATACATTACAGAAGTCTCATCATCACAAGATCACCCAACTACTTCAATGCAACCTAATATGTCAATTCCCTACAAATGTATAAATTCACAATATGTTACAGATAAAGAGAAATTATGAATAGTTCATCTTACATATCTCTAAGCAAAACATATCCTTTATACATATATAAAGAAAATACTTCCTACTTCACTAAAATTGAACATATAAAAATAGAGATAGGATTCGTAATAAATAATTAAGGTATAAAAAATACCTTACAATCCATGCAAAGCATATAAAATGAATTAACATCGGTTACCTCAACTCCAAAATACTTGAAAGCGCAGGCCACAAAAGCATCAACCACAATTAAATCAATCTAATTGATCACAAAAGAACTTCCACACCCAAAAGGAGTAGACGCCACACGAGAGAGAGATGGGAGAATAAAACTCTGACGGCTGACCTAATTTTCCTATGCATAAAGTGAGGGGGCGTGAATGGCATTTAAATAGTACCACTCACGTGGTCAGCTTTCTCCCTTTTGATTTATTTCCTTTTCTTTTATTATTTTTTATACACCCAATATCACACACAATCCTCATTGATTTGTATGGATCACATTATCATAGATTCTTTTTGCTTCAAAAGATTACCTAACAGATTATATTATTATTTCTAAATAATAAACAAATCCTTTGAGTATAATCATATCTTCTAAATAAAAATTAGGATGTTACATAAAGTATGAGAGTATCATTTCTTTTCATCATCTCTATGTGAATTAAAATTTCAAAATTCTTTCTTGCAACTTCCATGTTTAAGTACTCCATTAAAATAAAATTGAAAATGGATGAATAACATCGAATAAATTCTTCAAGCCTTTCTATTCATAATATAAATAAGAAGATCATATAATTCTGATAATCCTTTATCAGTGAAATCATGCTCGACATGCGATAACAAATAATAAACTATGAAGATAGTAAAACGTGATTTATAAAAGCTATGATGGGACGCTATTCACTCACCTATCATACTCTCAACATATAACTCCTTTCTTTCCTTCAGCTTCCAATTCATCTTCTTCATCTTTTCCTAACAATAATATATACAATATTTAATCAATACCAATAATACTTCTAAATTTATAATCAGTTTCGAAAAATCATAACTTATTCCATAAAACTCTGAATGAAGTGATTCAAGTGTCCATTTAAATCTCTCTACATCCTCTTTCAAAGAAAATTACCATTTAAAACTTATTATCCACCCATATCCCAAAACTTGTGCTCCAAAGTTCTGATTATTTGCCAACTTTTCCATATTTCCATATTTCAGACCCAAATTTTGATAATCCATAACTTATAATTTACTTATCCAAAAATTGCATTCTAGGACTCCATTTAAAGCTTATCATGAGTACTATTTACTTGCCAAATTTCATGGCTAACAAAGACTATTTGGCCAATTTTAAAACTTACTTAAAGTCGGATGCTTCATTAAAAAAAATACCATGTTCCAGTTTTCTGAACCAAGTTGAAAAATTCATAACTTACATTCCACCCATTCAAATAATGTGTTCTACGACTTATTTTAAAGCTTGACATGTGTACTAAATGCTCATCAAATTTCATGGGCAAAGGAACCCTTTGAATAATTAAAAATTCACCCAAAGTCAGCTATCCAACAACTTCCAGCACAACTTTTAGACTTCAACGAACAATTCCTCTAACCCATTTCAATTTATATATGTGCATATATATATATATATATATATAGACTCACGCCACATGCACAAATATTCTATAATATGATCTCAAACAACAAAGCTAATCCATTATTCATAGCTTATAACCCAATTTACTCCAGGTTGCAAATAAACCGAAGGCTCTTTGGTAAAAACAAGGACCCCAGTTTCGGTTATCCATTCCACAACTCAAAATCAATATGAGTGTCCATTATTCCCACTTAAATCAAACTGAGACATTATAAAAATACTTTAAAACCACAAAATCCTAATTATTTTGACCATAGATTCAAAGAGGAGACTTATTCTATTCGCATGAACAGTGACCCACGAGCTGGGCTGTAAACAAAATCAAATAACTCACATACATAGCTTGATTCAACTACCAAAAGCTCCAATCTTATTCCTTAAGTGATTTAATCAGTGAACCTTCACTGATTACCTCTAATTTCTCAACTTTAAACTCTCCATAATAACCCAATATGATAGAGATTGAAGAAACTGATGGTACAGGAGTGTCCAGGAGACTCACCTGAACCCGGATCCTTGCTTGTACCAGTGAAAAAATGCCCTCCTCCGGTGAACCCAGCATCGCCGACCTCAGCGCTCTTCGATTCTCTCTCTTTCGTGTTGCTGCTCGAGTCTGGAATGTATAAAACGAAGCACAATGCAGAAGCCAAATATCAGGGGAATTAAAAAATCTGGGAGGTGAAATTACAATTCTGCCCTTACACATGTTTCCTTTTTTCACCTTGATCCTTATCTTCTTCTTCTTTTTTAATTCCCCTTTTTTCTACCGGATATTACATATCCGCTACAATGTTCTCCCCCCTCACAATGTCATATTATCATACTCCAATTCTGAGAGATTAACAGACGAGCCTCATCAATGGTATTTATCACTTTTTAATTATCTCTTCAAATCTCTAATTGTACAATTGCATGTTTACAACTCTCTTTATACTTGTCACTTTTTTATGTTAGTATCCAATGTTGAACTCCTATAAATAGAGTGATGTACATACATTGAGAGAATACATTAAGTTAATGAGAGCTCCTCCTTATTTTACCTTTATATTTTTACGTTATTTGTTATTTTATTTTATTTTTCACAATGTTTTATTTTATG